>CM060445.1:9765172-9907721 GCA_030545235.1 Helianthus tuberosus
ACACTAGGTTTTTACCCAGGATTGCTTCCCGGGCTCGAGAAAGTTATTTAGATTAATTAATTACTATTTGTTATTAATACGACCGCATTACATCAACCATCTCATTCGATTCAACAAAAATGTCTTGAAATCACCGCATTATATCATGAACTCATATTAGAGGACAAACAAAAGCACAACAGGACCATATGAATAACATAATTTCCACTTTTACATCAATGCACTTACATGATAGGGTGATTTGAGATTTTGAAAAAATCTTTGTTTTTGTACCTCTTTTACAAAATAAGATGTTGACCAAATTTGAAACAGATGTTAACCAAAAGTCAATAAGATATTGACAAATAGTCAAACAGATGTTGAGCTTAAACAAATGTTTGGTTTAAGACCAAACATCTGTTTAAGTCCAAATATCTGATATAGAAGAAGAACATCTGTTTAAGGCAAAACATCTGTTTAAGGTTCAAACATGTGTTTAAGGTCAAACAACTGTTTAAGTCCAGACATTTAATATAAAAGGCCAAACATCTGTTAAAGGGCAAACATCTGTTTAAGCTTTAACAGATGTTTAACTTGTTAAGATCTACTGTCTTCTAACACAGTTTTCCTCTTCAAAACATTGTTGAACCTAACATAGGTTTCCATTAACTATTGACCAAAAGGCAAACAGATGTTCAAACCACTATTTGTTATTGAAGTTCTTTAAAAAATTAGATAGAATTCAAGAAAATGGAACAATGACTTAAAGAACTATAATTTAATACATAATCTAATTGGTCAAATATAAAACATAAAGTGCTAATAACAGTGTTTTATCATCTTAGCCATACATAGCAACAAAAACATCAAGTTAATAATTTAAGAAAAAAACCTACAACATCACCATCAAAAAATTCATAATTAGTATCTGATATCAGAACAGACTTAAAATGTGTTTGTTAAACTGATGTAACTTGATTTAATACTATCTTCTGTTGCGAAGACACGTATGTGAAATGCAACATATCACCAAACCTCAAGTTATTGTCAGTCATAAACTTTCGCCAACCTTCCAACGCATAACGTGGCTTCAATTCATTTAACTCCAACTTAACATCATAAACCTGCACAACTCCAACCATGTTTTGAACTTTCAAAGGATGAAGATCAAGAAAAAGACCTGCTCGTCTCGCAACTTCAGCAGGAAGACGCTACATGTATTGTGTGGAAAAAAATAATAGTCAGACAAATAAACGTAAATCATTAGTTTATTATAAAAAAAGGTATACCAGCCTATAGTCTCCTTTGCGATCAAAATGAAAGAACTCAGGGTCAAGAGGATGTCCAGAATGTTTTTTTGCAGTCTTTGCAATCTTATTTCTACGGTTAAGCTTTTTTTGAACGTTGGCAGCTCTCTTCCCCTTGATGAAAAAGTAAACATATACATGTGAATTAAAGGAATGATCAATATATGCACAAAAAAAAAAACAGTTTATATAACATATACTAATTAACTGGCAAGTATAGATACCTTAACTTTATGAACAGACGAAGAACATCCAGTATGATCACTTGTGTCGACAGGTAAGGCAGCATTTCCCTTAGTCCTATTCTTGACGACCTCCTTTCTCTCAGAAGTAACTTTAGCTTTCTTCTTAACCTGTTGTCATAGAGTAAATTTAATAACAATAGTAATATAACAATCTTTAAGATGGTAAACTTACATCTTGGGTTTGGTTCAATCGTGAAGACATGCGTCTCTTGGACGTGCATTCGGCATTGGTTGGTAAGTTCTTGTAAATAATACATTATTGAATAAATATAACATCAGTAAACAGCATTACTAATAGTTGTAAAAACATTAAATTCTTATATGTGTTAAATTAAAAATAAATAATTTTAATAATTTAGCAAGTACCTGAGTAACGGTTGTACCTTCACCTACAGAAACAACTTCTTCATCCTCATAGATGTCCTGGTCAACATTAATAAAATAATTAATATAAAGCTAAAAAATTAAAACTTTTATTGCTAATGCTAAATACTTACGTACCTTGAATGCATTTTTAACATAATCAGCCTTCAATATCTCAACTACACTATCATCATCAGATTCAGGTTTCTTCAAAAAGCAAATCTCAATCTCATCTCTATAAACTACTACTTCAAAAACAAAATCATCAATCCTGCTAAACACAAGCAAATCATCCTCAAGTATCCCAACATCGTTGCACATTTCCGGCCATCCTCTAGAAAATACAAAGTGGGTATCAACTTTAGACACCTCAACATTCCAGTAGGAACCTTTATAACAGATTTGAAATTTCCCACTCGGTGGACTGTTTACGTAAAATTGTTCAATGAAGCAGTCTTCAATTACCTGCTTAAAATTAAAAATAATGAATACTAAACGTGAAGTATGTATCTTATGAGAATAAGTGTTAACACGTTAAAGATGCAAAAGAATTGAAGTTAAGATCAATACTCATACCGTAAAACCAAATCTTGCATAACGATTAAAGGTGAAATAAGATTCCCCACACATGCCATTAACATAACATGAAAGTTCAAGTCCAAAATCACCTAACGGTTTGAAAACCAACAAAGTATCCCTCGGCAAATTGAGATCTTTAACAACAATGTCCCAACCGTCAGTTATTATCGGCGTTGAATTTTCTGTTTTGACCCTAACAACCCATTTTTTACCAGACTCATGATATACTTGCAACCTACTTTTTTGCCAACAATCTCCCCACTTTTGATTAGCAAAGAATATAGGTACATCCAGTATATAATTTTTAAATAGTGTAAGAAAATATAAACCATAAAAGAACTGTTAAATATATATCTCAATACAAATAAATTATGTATGTAAAAACATGTCATACCAGTTTCAAAGATTCTGGGTTACGAAGAAACTTAACAAATGTAGTATACATCATAAAACCTGAATCAGTAAAGATGTTAAAAGACTGTAATTAAAAAGCTGGCTTCGAAAATGAACATTAACTTTTTGTATTAACAGATTACAATTTTCAACTGGAAAGTCAAGGCCATCAAACCTCAAACACTAACCTTAAGAGCTTTAACCAGTAGGATGAGTCGGCACTTGCTCTTTTGAGTTAGGTAGTTGCTGTTAGTCCTTTAAAGCCTATGTTCATTTCTATAGTAAGCTGCTACAACCATTGCTCTCACGTTCGAGTGTTTGCTCGTCGTTTAGGCCGGTGAGTGAGATTTCTGCTCATTACAGTCACCTCCGGGCTTCTTCGCACCTGGATAGTACTAGGACCCTTGTGCCCCGGCCCTTGATCAGATAAAGCTGCCCGCCCTATGACCCACAACTCAAAATGATCCTTGCGACAATTAATCATAGAAACAGAGTATGAGTTAAAATCCAACGATTCGGACTGCTCATGCTTTAAGTACATAATACATAATAACATAAAATACACACAATGGTATAAATATATTTTAAAAGGATACGTATATCAAATTAAAAGAATGACATAATGAAGATTTAGACCTGGTTAAGATTGAATTTGGCGCAGAGCGCGGCAAGGATCTCATCATCGTTAGTGGCCATTGAAATACCATAGTTTTCAACCTGATGCTCAATGTTATAGTCTTTAACACTTATGATGAAAGCATACCTCTTTCCAATCAATGTGTCAAAGATCTCAGGATATGGGTTCGGTATCTCTCCAGAATTAACAACCTATAATTTTATAAAAATTAATATAATTACAATGAGCAGAATGATTCCATAATTTCAACATACAATTTTATAAAAATTAATTTTAAATTATATATAGTACATGGCCAAATAACTGAATGCATGTATTTGTTACCTGATCTTGAATTGAAACTAAGTCTTTGGCAGTTTTCTTAAGAATCTTGTAAGCTTCAAAATCAAACAGTGTCAAAGACACAGTACCGGAAGAGTCTTGCACCCTAATAGGTATCTTGAACCTATCAAAGTTAAAAACAAATGAAAACATTAGTATTACTAAAAACAAAAGTGTCGTTCATATTAGTATTTAGTATAAGGAAATAAAACTGTAATCTCAAACCGCGGAATAGAATAGATGTCGACTCCTTCACATTTATCATTTGTACACACCAACGATTTTTCATGATCAACACCAGATAAACCATCCGGATTTTCTTTCGTTACAAATCTTTCCTCCACACCTGACTTACAGTGGTTACAACCATTGTAATACCAAAGTTTATCAGTGCATATAGCTGTGATTGTGCCAACAACCAAAACCTTCTTTGTCTATCAACATCAAACAAAAATAATAACACTTAGAAAAGACTTTTAAAAAACTCAGCATGTAGAGTACTTATAAGAAAATACACACCGTTGATATGGTTCCCAGGAAACCAATAAGCATGAAATCAGGGTTATTAAGAAACTCATCTTCAACACTTGAGATGACGTTTGAACCAACATGATCATTTGATGAAGATGAAGCAGAAATTTTCTCTACATATCTAAACAGATTCATGTGATCAAATTAAAACGTAAAAAATAAATGTAGGTACAAAATAATACTGTTCAATGTTTATATGCATACTAACTATACCTCTTTCTAAAAGAGGATATCTCTTCAATGTCAGTGTCAATAAAAAGTCTGCTTAGCTCAAAGCCGTTTGCAACGCCACGCTTGCCTGAATTTAAAATTAAAACCAAATGTAGATCAATATAAATAGTGTCAAATTTAAAACATATAAGTAAATCTAAAGATAAATCTATAACAATAAAAAAATTAAACTAATTAAGTTAAAATTGTACCTTTGTAAAGGTTGACCATACCAAAATGACAAAGGATAACAACATATTTCTCTTGTTTCTTATCATTCATGTAAGCAAACATGTCAATAGCAAAACCATCCCCCAAAGTAACCGGACACTTTTGGCCTCTAAAATATTAACATAAAACATAATAACATCAAGCAACCTTATAATGGTTTAAACGTCAAAATGCAACAACTTAATAAAAAGAACGCACTCAAGGTCTTCAAGTCTAAGATTAAGTCTCTTGCCCTTGCTCCCATCCTTCTTTGACATATCCTCTAGATTGAAACATACATCCACATAACCAATCCAATCTATAAACAAAAATATATTGTGAAAAGAAAACAACATTAAGAAGTGATAAGAATAAAAAAAACAATAAGACAAAACAATAGATATATATCATGTAGTGATTTACATACCAATAACTGTATTAACTTCAAATTTATTTTTAACAACATCCTTGAGGTTAACGAAATTAAAACGGTATTTCGGTCCAGACCAGTCAAAGCATTTCTCAACAGAAGTATAGAAATAAAGTGATATTTTGTCGTTTCTCTTGGTATACTTAGCAGAGGACTTATTAGTAGCAAGAGAAGGTTTGGTGATAAGAAGACATTCATCCAACTGAAGAAAGTGTTTGAATTTTTCTAGCATCTTATGCAAACAGCTGGCTTGTATCATAGTTCCCTAAGAATATGAAACATCCGATTAAATAAAAAAGGTGTTATATTCATTTGGATATTCATATGTCCAAAAAAATTATAACACAACTATATACGGTACCATCTCATCCATGAAGATCATATCAAGACGATATATTTCATTTTTGTTATCATTCATCATCTTCTTCGAAATGCTAACAATCTTCACTCTAATCGAATAGTTGTTTGAGAATGTATTAAGATCGTTAAGCATGCTAACCTTTGCAACCTCCATTTGAAGACTGTACATAAAAAAAGAATAAGCAAAATATAAGTATTGCTAAACGTAATATGATAATACAATAAGCATGGATGTTCTTAAAAAAAATATCAAGGTTGAAATTCAAGCTTACCGATTATCCAATAAAAATTTTAACTGAATGCAGTGGCAAATGTAATTTCAAATGCAGGGAGTGTATATCTTTATATGCTGCTTTATTAAAGTAATAAAATATTAGAAATGATATGCAAAGTAGGCAAAAAAAAGAGAAAGAACGTCAATTTTAAATTACCATTTTGTATATTAAGAATTTCAATATTTCAAAATTACTGACTTGATTTCAAAGCAATTTTTATAATAACTTTTCTATATTTTATTTTAAATTTAATTAAGAAACAATTACCGTCAATTTGAAATTCACATTTTGCTTAACTCAAATGTCCAAAGCTCAAGAAATTAGCATTAATTACTAATTTGATTTGCAACAAATAGTCATTAACAATCAAATGTTTGAACCACTTTCAATAATACAATACCCAAACAATCAAGATGAGGAACTTAATAATCATCCAAGTGTATTTTGTGTTACCTTATTTATTAGTATAAAGATGAAACTGTTCAATTAATAGTACAGATCAAACCACTGAAGTGATGTGATAAATACGCTTACATATAAACCACTGTGGTGATAAACACTGTTACATATAAACAATGATGCCATAAAACCGGTTACATATAAAACACTGAGGTGATCACATCTAACAACCTAACAGACTATAAACACTGATGCGAAAAACACTGTTAAATATAAACACTTAAACACTCTTAACATCCAAGTGTATAGGAATTTTATTTTATTAAAATAAAGATGAAACAACTGTTCAATTAATAGTAGAGATCAAACCACTGAAGTGATGTGAAATACAAAACTGTTCCTAAACACTGTTACATATAAACACTGATGCCATAAAAATGGTTACATATAAAACACTGAGGTGATGACATCTAACAACCTAACAGTCTATAAAACACTGATGCGGAAAACACTGTTACATATAAACACTGTTAACATAAACAAATAAAAAGAAACATAGAATAACTAAAGTTGATGCTGAACCACTGTTATGGTTTGACACTGTTATTGGACGTCATAAATTTCAGATTTAATTTCAAAGGTAAAAGTAGTGTAATATGCTGCTTTAATAAAATAATTAAATATTAGAACTGATATGCACTGTAGGAAAAAAAAAGAGAGAGAGAACGAAAAATTTAACTTACCATTTTGCATATTTTGAGTTTCAAAATTACTGATATTGTCAGTAACTACTGACTTGATATGAAAGCAAATGCCATAATGACTTTTTTAAATTTTATTTTAACTTTAATCAACATATAATAACCGTCAATTTGAAATTCAAAATTTGGTTAATCAAATGTCCAAAGCTCAAGAAATCAGCATTAATTACTGATTTGATTTGAAACAAATAGTCATCAAGAATTTTTTTTATTTTTTAATTTAACTTTAAATTTTATCATGAAAATAATGTTGGTAGAACTCTTATGTAATTGGAATGTAAAGATTAGGTAAAATGGTAATTTGACTGTAATTCTAGTTTTCATTTGATAATTTCAATGTATCACTAATTAAGAACATCAAAAATAAAAACGTGAGCACTGACTATTTTTTAGGGAAACCGCTGATGGTCAATATCAGTGAATGTCAACAATGTAAAAGTGAGCAGTGGCTATTTTTTCCGATCAGTGGATACCAACCAGTTTTCGAAACACTGATGTTCGGTCAATTAGTGGTCAACATGGAGATTGAAGAAACACAGGTTGTGTATCCGCAATGGAATACTTGAACAATCAAATGTTTGAACCAATTTCAAGAATACTATACCCAAACAATCAAGATGAGAAGCTTAATATTCATCAAAGTTTATATGAATTTTATTAGTATAAAGATGAAACAACTGTTCAATTAATAATACAGATCAAACCACTAAATTGAAGTGATAAATAGTGTTACATATAAACACAGTCTTTTAAATTACCATTTTGCATATTTTGAATTTCAAAATTACTGATATTGTCAGTAACTACTGACTTGATTTGAAAGCAAATGCCATAATGACTTTTTTAAATTTTATTTTAACTTTAATCAACATATAATAACCGTCAATTTGTAATTCAAAATTTGCTTAATCAAATGTCCAAAGCTCAAGAAATCAGCATTAATTACTGATTTGATTTGAAACAAATAGTCATCAAGAATTTATTTTTATTTTTTAATTTAACTTTAAATTTTATGATGAAAATAATGTTGGTGGAACTCTTATGTAATTGGTTGTCAACAATGTAAAAGTGAGCAGCGGCTATTTTTTCCGATCAGTGGATACCAACCAGTTTTTGAAACACTGATGTTCGGTCAATCAGTGGTCAACATGGAGATTGAAGAAACAGAGGTTGTATTTCAACAGTGGAATATTTTGAACAATCAAATGTTTGAACCAATTTCAAGAATACTATACCCAAACAATCAAGATGAGAAGCTTAATATTCATCAAAGTGTATATGAATTTTATTAGTATAAAGATGAAACAACTGTTCAATTAATAATACAGATCAAACCACTGAACTGATGTGATAAATAGTGTTACATATAAACAAAAGTACTAAACCCTGTTACATATAAACACTGATGCCATAAAAATGGTTTCATATAAAACACTGGGGTGATGACATCTAACAACCTAACAGTCTTTAAAACATTGATGCGGAAAACACTGTTATATATAAACAAAGTCTTTTAAATTACCATTTTACATATTTTGAATTTCAAAATTACTGATATTGTCAGTAACTACTGACTTGATTTGATAGCAAATGCCATAATGACTTTTTTAAATTTTATTTTAACTTTAATCAACATATAATAACCGTCAATTTGAAATACAAAATTTGCTTAATCAAATGTCAAAAGATCAAGAAATCAGCATTAAAATAGTGATTTGTTTGAAACAAATTGTCATCAAGAATTTTTTTTAATCTAACTTTAAATTTTTTGATGAGAATAAAGTTGGTGGATTTTTTCCGATCAGTGGATACCAACCAGTTTTCAAAACACTGATGTTTGGTCAATCAGTGGTCAACATGGAGATTGAAGAAACAGTGGTTGTATTTCAGCAGTGGAATATTTTGAACAATCAAATGTTTGAACCAATTTCAAGAATACTATACTCAAACAATCAAGATGAGGTGCTTAATATTCATCCAAGTGTATAGGAATTTTATTAGTACAAAGATGAAACAACTGTTCAATTAATAGTACAGATCAAAACACTGAAGTGATAGTATAAATTCTGTTACATATAAACACTATTAACATAAACAAAGATAGAATAAACACTGTTAACATAAACAAACATAGAAGATGTTTTGTTGATGAGGAACCACTGTTGTTGGAGAGTGTTTCACATTTAGTTGATCGGTGCTTGTCTGGACTTTGGTCTTGATCAGTGGTTCTTCATAATTGAACAGGGGATGATGTTCATCAAACTTTATGTACAACCATCCTTATATCCAACACTTGTTAGGCAGATCAGTGATGTGCCATATTAACTTGTTATAACCACTGTCATTGTAGGAAACTTAGCTGGGCAGTGCCTATTGGTGGAAACTTCAGTTTACCTACAAAAACTGATGAATTTAGAATAAATAACGCAAACTATTGTTAAGTCAAATAGCTGATGGAAAACTTTTTAACCACTGCTAGTAATTAAAACACCGATAGTGATTAACAAAACTACGTTTAATTGCTCAAATTGAGATGACGGGAGATCTGGAAAGGATTACAAATGAATCAATGCACCAATAAACAGTAAATCAAAACGTTAGAAATACCCAAAAAAATAAATCACACCAATTTAAGTTACCTTGGTGATGTCCTAAACTTTTGCACTGGTATCACCTATCAACACACCTGGTATAACCTTTCCCATTTCCATCTCCTCAACAACCGTCCGGCAGAGGTTGCTTCTAATCAACAAACTCTATAATCCAACAAAAAAGGTCTGGAAAGACAAAGTACAAAACATATCAAAATAAATCTGCTCGTAATCACATGATACAACAAACCAAACATACCTGAGTCACCGATTAAGAGGAGGTTGTACAAAAGCGTTCATCGAGTACGATAAGGAGATCTGTTTCTTCTTCTGAGGGTAGAAAAGGGTTCATCATGTTCAGTATGACAAAATAGATAAAACGAAATAAAATTTCTAGATAAAAAAGTAGATCTTACATGATTATTCTCTTCTTCAACCACTGGACGGTACATGATTTAGGGTTTCAAACGAAGATGTATCCAATAGAAGTAACCTCTGCCGTACGTTGTTGAGGAGATGAATATGAGAAGAAGAAGGATAAACATGAGAGAGGATAAACATCGATCGGAAATAGAGCAGAGCAGAGAGAGAAAGAAAGCAAGAAGCCCTGAATGAGTAAATGAAGGAGGATATAAATAGAAGAGGGCAGTGGCACTGTTGGGCGGGAAAAAGGGCATTTAGGGGCTCTCTGGTGTTGACACGTGGCCCAAATAACTTTCATTTATTATATATAATAGATATATATTAAAAAGTAATGTCGGTGGTATTTACTATTTTGGCCCCTCCTTATTTTTACATGTTGAACCTTTTGCTTTCCTTTGTTGTTTGCCTCGGTCCTTCATGCATTGCTTATAAGCTTTTATTTTTTTTCTCCTTCTTCTTTTAAATTTTAATGTATTATACTTTGACTATTTACCACTTCTCTGCGTTGATGTTCTTAACCAAACTCTAGATCATTTTGTGATTTATTTTGCATAGAAAATTTGTAGGATACTAAAGTTTAAATATCGTGAGAGATGATCATTCAACAATGTTATGTAATTATTTCACGCTGTTAAAAATAATATAATTATTTCACGTGTTTTCCATTTAGTTATTACGTTTCGGTATAAATTCAAGTTAATTTACGTTTTAATGTAAAAAAAATCGAAAATAAGGTCTGATCAAATATTATACGTTTTGGTGTTATTTCAGTGGGTTTAGATTTTGACTTTAATGATAATACGTTTTTATTCGACGGTATAAATTCGAGTTACTATACGTTTCGACGCCGCCGCAACGCGCGGCTGGTAAAATTACTAGTGAATTGCCAAACCTCAAGAAGTATCAAAGTTCCATACGTCATGGGTCATCATCAAAACATAGTATTGGGTTTTTCTAGAGTTAAAAATGAAAATAACTTTCAAACCAAATAAGAGGAGATTCCCAACACCATACATTTCATGTTAGGCCTTGGGTATACTTTAACTCTTTTTAACACCACCTAGGTGTCACATCACTTACTTTTCTCTATTTCACTTTACATCACATCAAGGAAATGGTTTAATCCCCTTAACTTTATTCTTTTAATAGTTTGAGTTTAAAAACTTTTAATAGTTTGGGTGTAAAAAAGGAAAACAAATTAAGACAATCTCTTAACATCATGTTAACATATAATCCCTTTAACACCCCTTAACACAAGAAGGGAGTGGTTTGCAATGCCATTTAACATGTCATGTCATCGTTAACACTCTAGATGTTAAGGTACACCCGATCACCTTATTTATGATAATCTTGATCATCTTGAATTACCTGAATTGACTATTGCCGACCTCAAATTGTTTATAAAACCTTAAATAATCCGAATTATCAGCTAAGAACATATAAATTATTAATATTACTGTTTTTATGTTTGTCAACAAATTCGTTTTGCTTTAACAAAGCGGATATAATTTTAAAATAAGAAGGAAAAAAAAAACATAAAAATAGGTAAAGAAAATTTCAAACATAATAAATATAGAACATCAATGCGAATAAAAAATATCAAACATCATAAATATGAAACATTTATGAGAATAAGATATCAAACATAATAAAATATAGAACATGTATAAAAATAAACTATCAAACATAGAACACAAATGATAATAAAAAGATATCAAACATAATAAATATGAAACATTGCACATGGCTTTATAGCCTAGTGGCATCTTTGGGGTGAGATAAGACTTTGGGACCAATAGGTCCTGTGTTCGATTCCCACAAGGGGTTTTTCCGATATTTATTGGGTTTCCTCCTGAATTGGTGTATAGGTATTATGTCTAGGGGAGATAGATCTGATCGGATGGTTTCGTTGGTGGCACAATGATACTCCAGTGATCCAAATTTGCCATTAAAAAAAAAAATATGAAACATTTATGAGAATAAGAGCATTCACATTCTATCCATCAAAATATGTGAGTGAGAGTTTTTATATTATAAAGGGTATAAAAAGTGGTTGTGAGTGGAGGAGAGAGAAAATGTTATTGTTCATTTGTATATTTGGGGGGACACTGTTCACCCAGTATAATTTTTTTAATATATATTGAAAGTGGTTGTGAGTGAAGGAGAGAGAAAAATGTGATTAATATTATTTAATTGAAAAGGAGAGAAAAAGTATTTGTTTTTAGTGGAAATATATTGATATAGGAGTTGTTTTTTAGTGGAATGTATGTATAATTTGATGGTTTGGATGTGAATGCTCTAAGTGACAGTTTCTACTACTCTAATTGGCGTCGTCATTTGCCTTGTCTTTATATACTCAAACTATCTTAATCGTCCATCTCTTGTCTTATTATATATACTAGCTACCCCTAACCGTTTCCTAAAAATTTCTTATCTGATCTAGCAGGGTCGGCCCTGAGCATGGGCCGGTAGGCGACGACTTAGGGCCAAAAATCTAACGGTGCCCGCAATTTTTTTTATATTATATATATTGAAAAAATCCTCTATATTTAGTTTTAACTGGGCTAATCCATTTTAATACTTGGAGTTACGACCATTTTAAAAAGGCACAAAATATAAACCCAAACTAAATAACTAATGATAATATAACTCACTCAGTTTTAAAAGACCCAAATTTCAAACAATCAAACCCAAATTAAATATTATTTCCCAATCGATTTAGCAGGTAGGGCCCTTTTTATATCTCGCCAAGGGCCCAATTTTTTTAACATTCTCGTAGACGGGTATGTGGTCTAGCCATGTGTGCCAACACATTCAACATCCTCATCTTTGCTACAACCATGTTGTGTGCATATGTTTTCTTGATGACCCATCAGTCCGTTCCATGCATTCATAATAGAACAAAATCTAATATTTTTCCGTCGAATCTCTCTAGAATTTCTGCTTATTGGTATTAAAAACTGTTAAAAGTGGGAATGTTTACTATTGTCTAAAATGTTATGACCATTAGTTTTTCCATTCAATATGTTTTTATATTGTTAGTTATGGAAAAATTGGGTCCATGAGTTATTCCGTACTCTTGCTGCATGTTAGCACTAGAGGTGAAAAAAGCGGGTTGCGAACTGAAACTGATTCCAAGCATGACGAGAAACCGGTTTGGTGAAACTAGTGTCTAGGGGTGCAAACGAGTCGAGCCGAGCCTGAGCTTGACCAGGCTCGAGCTCGATTAACTTATGGGAGCTCGAGCTCGGGTCGTTGGTATTTTCTCAAACTAGAGTACGACTAGTTTATTATCTATTAACTAATATATTATATAAAGAAATTTAAATAATAGACTTTTCAGGCTCGTGAGCTCGATAATTGAAGCTCGGACTCGAGCTCAAGCTCGTTTACTAAATAAGCTTCTTTTTAGGTTCGGGGTCAGCTCGTAAACAAGTTTAAATAAGATCGGCTCGGCTCGGCTCTTTTACACTAAAGCTCGATAAGGCTCGACGAGCCCGACGAGCTTCACATGCCAGACTCGAGCTCGGGCTCGATAAACAAACGAGCTTTTATTTTAGGCTCAAGCTCGACTCGGGCTCAATAATGCTCGGCTTATTTCGAGCTTTTTCTAGAGCCGATCCCGAGTAGCTCGCGAGCCGCTCGGCTCGTTTGCACCTCCGATGTCAGGGCCGGCCCGGAGGGGGTGCGGGGTGGGCGACGGCTCAGGGCCCAAACCCTCCGGGGGCCAGAATTTTTTTTTTTAATAAAGTTACGCTATAGAACTTAAAATATATAAGTACTAAATTGGAAAATGATATGATGAGGCACATCGTCTGGTGGTTCCCGTGTCACTTTATTAGCAAGCAGACCTTGGGTTCTACTCTTGATTGCGTCAATTTTAGTTGATTTTTTTCTTAATGTTTGTTACCAATGCATTAAATGCAAATGACATTAATTGACTAATTTGTGTTACATTAAATCAAAATGGAAACCATAGTTACTTCTCAAATCTAGTTTAGAAATGATTATTCATGTTAATTTTTTAAAATGTTATTCAATCTACAACTAGTTGTGTGTTTCATTTTTTTTATGAAAAAAGTCTTATTTTGTTTTTTTTCTTTCAACTCTGTGTATTTTCTAAATAAATTTGTGTATTTTCTAAAAGTTTATATTTTAGGGGCTCGTATTTTATCTTTGCGACGGGCCTAAAAATTTTTGAAGATTTTAGAAGACGACCCTTTCCGATGTGACGATAACACTTTGAAGTTTGAACTAGGCCCTTTAAGCATTGGGTCAAGCTTTATGATAACCTCTTGAACGCTATGCCCAAACTTTTGCTCTTTACAATTTACAGTATAAAAGTTATTTTTACATAACCGTGACCGTGAATAAAATCTAAATACCCATCCATAACCTACATAGCCGGAGTCGGAGAGGAGATCAAGAGAGAGAAAATACAGGTAAACTCCGATTCTAGAGAGAGAAACAAACACCATCACCACCAGCAGCATATTCATACAAGAAGACTCCACAAGTCAATGGAAGACGACCAGAAGAATCAAAACAACACGAATCTGGAAACCACAAGAGCAGATAGGTCAGTATGGCTCATGAAGTGCCCGGTGATAGTAGCCAAATCATGGAACAATATTCCCCCTGATTCTCAACAAAACCTTGCCAAAGTTGTCGTTTCGCTCGATCCTCTTCGCCCCGAAGATCCCTCTTCTCTTCAGGTAACTTTATAACTACATATGTCTTCTGTAACTTGTTCTACTTCGCTGAGGGTTTCATGATCCCGAGGACCTAATTATTATATTCGGGGATTTAGGTTTTTTTTTGGACTTGTGAAACCCTAATTTTGTGGATACTGTAATTAATTGTGAAATCTTTTGTATGCATAGTTTGATATGTTTGACTGAATGCTGTGCTGTTAATTGAGACCTAATTTTGATTGCTAGATTAGGGTTGGGATAAATGCAGTTGGAGGTGCACAAATTGGGTACAAACCCTAAACTGGTTTGGGTTGGTCAATGAAAAAGTCAAAACTGGTTTCGGGGACAAACTGGTTTGGGTTGTGTCGGTTTGTTGACCAGTTACGATTAGTTCTAAGCAGTTTTGATTGTTTTTTACCGTCTCGGTTTGGGTTCAGACTCGTTTTAAACAGGTCCAAACCGGTTTCTGTTGCCATCGGTTTCAAAACGGTTTTGGGTCGGGTTGATTTTCGTGTTTCGGTTCCCACACTGGTTTAGGGATTGCACCTCTAAATGCAGTTGACTAGTTGAGACCTAATTTGGTTTGCTAAAACTTGAGTGATGCGTTATTCGTGAATAGTTTAAAACTATACATGATCTTGCTAGATTATGGTTTGGTGCTAAAAACTGGTGTAGCAGGATCATTTAAGTAAATGAATTATTGTATGATCATGCTAGCTAGACTAGAGTAGTCAATGGAGGTTAGGAAGATCGGTAGCTTTTTGTAAAAAAAAAGTTATATGTTACATTTGTGGATTGTTGGGAATGACTGTTTATCTGTTGTTCTGGGAATCAGTTCTCTATGGAGATGGCTGGCAGCGAGACCGTGAATATGCCGAAAAGTTATGCACTAAATATGTTCAAAGATTTTGTACCTATGGGTATTTTCTCTGAATCAAGCCAAGGTGAGGATCAAAATCAGTCAATTCTTTTTCTGTTTTGAAAGGCTTTAATCAAATGTTGCGGGAATATATAATGTATTTATATCTCTTTCTGTGTAATAGCAAGGGTTGCTACCGAAGGGAAAGTTGAACACAAATTCGATATGCAACCCAATAATAAGAACATGGAGGAGTATCGTAGAATGTGCCGTGAAAGAACTAATAAATCAATGATCAAGAATAGACAAATACAGGTAGATCATTTTCTTATTATTTTAGGCAGTTTATGATAACTTTACGGTACATGTTCTCTTCGTTGTTTGGTTTTATAGGTGATTGATAATGACCGAGGGCTGCACATGAGGCCAATGCCCGGAATGGTTGGTTTAATTGCTTCCAATTCTAAGGTATTCACATCCCTAAACAAAGTTGTAGATACGTAGAATTATCCTATTATTTTTTTTTTCTAAATTGTATTTATATATATACAGGAAAAGAAAAAAGCTGCACCAGTTAAGGGACCGGAGGTCAAAAGAACTCGAAGGGATCGTGGAGAATTGGAGGATATCATGTTTAAGCTTTTTGAGAGACAACCTAACTGGGCTTTAAAGCAGTTGGTTATAGAAACCGATCAACCAGCAGTAAGTGCTCTTATTATTTGTGTTTTCTCGATTTAACCTTGTGGATATTTATTATAATGAGTTGTTTTGATTTTCGTTACAGCAATTCTTGAAAGAGATTTTGAATGAGCTTTGTGTGTACAATAAACGGGGAACCAATCAAGGAACATATGAGCTCAAGCCAGAGTACAAGAAGTCAGTGGAGGAGACTGGTGCTGAATAAGTACAACGTATTGCTCTGTTTGTGCAAGCGACAATTGTAAAATGATATGAATGGTTATGTTCCAATACTTCTCTTTCTTACATGTAGCTTCACTGCATCGGTAACCTTGTTTTACTTGAATGGACATGCTTAAGATGGGACCTTAGTATGACATAAGGTGTAGTGCTAAATTTTGAAAACGAAGTTCTTAAATCTCATGCTTTGTATTTCTGTTACTGTCTTAAGGTCCCAAACTCTTTTAGATGTAATGTATAGATTGATATTTGTAGACGATACGATCATATGAGGTTTTTAGCCACCAATGTGTTTACATGATATCAATATTGTTTGTCAACTTTCAAGCTATAAAGCTATAGTCTGCTGTTAGTGTGCTTTCCTGGTTTCTAATCAATTGCTATAAAACAAATGATGCTTCCTTGACGTAAGTATTTATGATTAGAGGTGCCAGAATGGACGGGTCGGGTAAATGTAACTAGTCAAAATGGCTCGGGGTCAAAGCAAGTAAATTGTGGTCTTTAGTTTTCTTTTTTAGCTTCTCTCACACCATGACTCCTGCGCACGGATGCATATAAGTAGTTTGATTTGAATAGTTTTTGTTAGCCATATGGGTTGATCAGGGTCACTCAAATTATGATGGATCAAAGGTTCAAAATGGGTTGCTCCTATGAATCGTCCTCGCTTAAAACTAGTTGGAGTTGTCCTGTTTGTGTATGTATATCCATAATCTGACCTATCATAACACGTGCCAAAGTCGTTTATGATACTAAAATGTACTTTAATTTGAATACAACCTCGTTTTCAATTCAATTTATGCTGTAATGTTAGGGAAAAAATTGTGCATAGTTGTGTATTTAGATTTTTTTTTAAACTAAGAAAACTGCCAATGTTCAAATGGGTATGAGCATGCCACCACAACTCCCACCACCGCAACCTCTGGTGTTGCCATTGTTGTAACCTCCACACCGGTCACTCTTGACACCACCACTACAACCTCTGATGTCGCCATTATCGTAACCTCACACCGGTCACTCCTGACACCAGCACCGCCATCATTTTTGTATATAAAGGAGAACGAATGACAACTAATATGTGTTATTAATAGAAAAAATATAACAATCCTTTTCTGGCTTGCTTTTCAAAATTGCATTTTGGCCTTGACTTATAAGAATTTTTAATAAAAACATAAAGGTTGTTTTAATATCGGTTTGATTATTAAGGCATGTACAACCGTAACTTTTTTTTCAAACGACGAATGGGACATCTGGCAAGTAACTAGAAACCCAGGAAAAGAACACATTACAAAGGGAGGGAAATAAGATTGAAATTTCACCATCAGTTCCATTCTAGATACGCAAGTTTACCCATATATTTCACTGATATAAATGTATTCGACGTGATTTCCTCTATTAACTTCGTTGCCGATGTTTGCTTGCTATTGAATAGAGTGTGCTTTCGACTTCTTCAAATAAACCATATTGTTACAAAGAAAATTATCTTTCACACCATCACTTTTGTAATTGAGGGATTGTTAAATTGCATTAATTGTGTATCATTCTCCATACATATCTTGCAAATCCACAGTTAGCAAAAATGTGGTCCATGGATTCAAGATGTCTACCACATAAAACACACAAATTTGAAACCTAGATCATACCTCGCTTGTGTAATGCATCTTTTGTGGGAATCCGACTCTCTTTTGCAGTTTCGCTCTCGATATGAAGCTCGTGACTTTCAAAGGAACCCAACTTAACCAAAATTGTGCTTTACTCACCTGTCTCGTTTCACTTCTTGTCGTTGTGCAATCATTTTCCTTAATGAACTAACAGTAAACAATCTTGACCTGTTCCCAATCCACGACCAACAATCCGCTCTTGTAGATATGTTTATGCAACCAACTAGAATCCAATTATAGTTTTTTTTTACAAGTAAACTTCATTAGAAAACATCAGACAAACACACTACATTATTACAAAAATACACTACTCGGTCCAAGAAATGGACCTAGCTTTCAGTCTACTACTAATCCACAAAAACCCAACCGATTTAATTTTACTAATGTTGTCTTCCACCCGAACTTGACTGTTAGAAAATTTAACTCCATATATGGCGCGCCATATGCTCCAACAACTAATCATTACAATCCCATGAATATCTCTTTCACCAAACCGCTCAACCAGATATGATCGTGAAGGTCCAAGAACTCCCTGACTGAATGAACGACAAAAGGAGCAATTTTGCACTAACTCGAAATATAATGCCATATCCTGCTCCCCACCTTACAATTGGTGAAAAGATGATTGCTCGTTTCATCATTAGATCTGCACAATGGACAAGTCACGTCTTCTATCTCAATATTCCTTCCTCTAAGCGCCATTCCAGTGAAAATTTTCTCAATTTCAACTTTCCATGCGTGTACATTATATTTTATAAGAATCCATTTGCATCACTTCATCACATAATTGCTACTGTAACCTGTCTCTCTTTTTAAAGGCTCTTCTAACCACCCCAACCGATTATAGTTGGTCCCCATTTTCTAAACTCTTAACATAACATAACAAGACAAATCGCGTTTTGTTATTTTGTCTTTTGCACATTTCTAAACATATAAAACGTGCATTTTACATTTTCAGGGGCACTACCGTAATTACAGCCTTCCTTCACCTAGAAACCGACATATTGAGGGGCATTTACGTAATATCACCATGTATATCCTAGTGTTTGGTTAACTAGTTTAGAGCATTCACATCCATTCCATCATATTTTCACTCTAAATTACACTAAAAAACATTACATTTTCTCTCTCCTTTTCAATTAAATAATATTTTTTATACCTTTATCATTACATTTTCTCTCTCTTACACTCACAACCACTTTCAAAATATATTAAAAAATGGGCTATTTACCAAAATAGCCAAGAATATAGTTTGACCACCAAAATAGCCATTTGATGCCTCCTTGGAGCAGGGCATCACAGATCCCGAGATAGTCTTATGAGTCCTTCACTCTTAAATGGACATGTGTTATGGGACCCACCATCTATCACCCCTCCATAGCCCCTACACCCCCACATCACCCCTACACCCTACCTCCACCTCCATTTACTTTTCCTGTCTCTTTCTTAACCGGTTTTCGAGGCACCTTTTCATCATCTTCAAGACTTTTTTGTTGCAGGTTTTTATAAAAATGGCTGAAAATAATAAGGCGGAGATGGAGGGTGGCGGGTCGACCGACTACGACGGTGGCACGACGGATCTCCACCCCAAAATCCCAACCACCGCCATGGTTGCTGGAAAAACGATCTGAAATCGAGCCCCCTAGTTGCAGGTGTCGGAGACGGGAGCTGGAGGCGTATGCAACTCGCCGGAGACGGAGCCGGAGGCGTCTGCAACTCGCCAGAGACGGAGCCGGAGGCGTCTGCAACTCGCCGGAGACGGAGCCGGAGGCGTCTGCAACTCGCCTGAGATGACTGCAACTTTCAGACGCATCCCGTGCACTTCCAGACGCATCCCGGCACTTCCCAGACGCATCCCGGCATTTCCAGACGCATCCCGGCACTTCCCAGACGCATCCCGGGATGCGTCTGCCTGAGGCATTGAAGGAGTCTGCTGAGGCATTGGATGAGTCTGCTGAGGGGCATTGGATGAGTCTGCCTGAGGCATTGGAAGAGTCTGCTGAGGCATTGGATGAGTCTACCTAATCATTGAGACACGTGACACTTCCATATTTAAAGATGCATGAGGGGTCTTGAAAGAGGCATCCCGCACATTTGAATCCGTGATGCCCTGCTCCAAGGAGGCATCAAATGACTATTTTGGTGGTCAAACTATATTCTTGGCTATTTTGGTAAATTTCCCTTAAAAAATTATAAGGGGTGAACAGTGTTCCCCCAAATATACAGATGAACAGTAACATTTTCTCTCTCCTCCACTCACAACCAATTTTTATACTCTTTATATTATAAAAACTCGACACACAGAATTTGAGGGTATGGATGTAAATGCTCTACAGTACTCAAAATCAGATAAACAAACATTGAATCTGAGTTTTCTGAAACCCAGCATAAGGGTTTCTAAACCGTAAAAAATAAACAAAATATCTCCGTCTTCTTCCCGTCGACGCCGTCGATCTGACGTTTTCTTTCCCGTTCTGGCCAGCTGCCCGTCATCACATTCTCACTCCGGTCAGTGAGTTGAATCAGTCGCTATCTTCACACTCAAATCTCACTCACTCTAGAGGTACATCTCATTTAAATTCACTGATATGTTTTGATTTTATTGGTTAAATTTGTAGAATGTTGTTTAAATCATGTTTCAATAGTGTTAATTTTGTCGGTAGAAGTAGATCATGGAATATTATTGCTATGATTTGTTGCTTGTATAGTTGTATTATCTCAATTGCTGAAAGTTTTTCTAGGGTTTGTTAATAATATATTGTATTTTCATGTCATTTTGTGTCACTAAGATCTGTTATGATGATATGACAGGAATTTTATAAATCTAGTGATTTGGATTGATAATTAATAACTGTAATAGTAATTACAGGATCAGATGTCCGGTGATGTAGAAAATCCCGAAAAAGAGTCATTACCTCCTTGTGCTCCGGTTGAACCCGAATCGAAATGGTATAGTGTTTTGGCCCAGCAAGTTTCGGTATACGGTATAGCTGCTGGATACTGCTTATCGGCGTCACTACTCTCCATCATCAACAAATGGGCTGTTATGAAGTTCCCTTACCCCGGAGCCTTGACCGCTTTACAGTATTTCACGAGTGCAGCGGGTGTCCTCTTATTCGGCCACTTTAAGCTTCTAGAACATGACCGTTTAGACCTACTGACAATGTGGCGCTTCCTTCCAGCAGCGGTTATATTCTACTTATCCCTCTTCACAAACAGTGAGCTTCTTCTCCATGCAAACGTCGACACATTTATCGTGTTTCGGTCCGTAGTCCCGATCTTCGTTGCCATTGGAGAAACCGTTTTCCTCCACCAACCGTGGCCGTCGCTAAAGACGTGGCTTTCACTTGCGACTATATTTGGCGGTAGCGTGCTTTATGTCATTACCGATTACCAGTTCACATTCATGGCATATAGTTGGGCTTTGGCGTACTTAATAAGCATGTCGATAGATTTTGTTTACATTAAGCATGTGGTAATGACGATCGGGCTCAACACGTGGGGTCTCGTGTTATACAACAATCTTGAAGCGTTACTACTTTTTCCACTAGAGTTGTTGATAATGGGAGAGCTAAAGAAGATAAAACACGAATTTACAGATGAGTCGGATTGGTATTCTTTTGAGGTGATTTTACCTGTCGGGTTATCATGCTTGTTTGGTCTGGCTATTTCGTTCTTTGGATTTTCTTGTCGTAGGGCCATATCGGCTACTGGTTTCACCGTGCTCGGTATTGTAAACAAGCTGTTAACTGTGGTGATCAATTTGATGGTTTGGGATAAACACTCGACGTTCATCGGAACGATTGGTTTATTGATTTGTATGCTCGGTGGGGTCATGTACCAGCAGTCTACTAGCAACAAGCCGAAACCTGAAATTGTCAAGGAAGTAGAAAATGCAGAAGAGGAGCAACAAAAACTGCTTGAAATGGAAAATGTTACCGTCACCGGGTCAGAGGAAGCAAAATGAGGACAGTATGTTGTATTTTTTTTTAATTGCAAGATGTATTTGTTTACAAGTCAGTGACTCATTTGTGAGCAATCTTATACAAAGTAGAAGATCCATTTATTCTCATGAATATGAGCCAAGTTGTTTTGAAATCTATCATATATATTTGCTTATTTCCATTAAGATTGAGGTTCATTGTTTAATTCAGATAAATGCATTGCGAGTTCTTGTAAACATGGACTTCGGTTCTAGACATACTCTCATGCATTGTATATATCTCTCTATTGTCTAATTTTGTGATTTGGACTAGCTGGATAGATGCAAACAGACCAAAAAAAGGGTCCAAGATCCTGTATTTTGTGATTATTGAAGAGGTTGGAAGCGTATGCCATTGGGGATCAAATTGGGCGTACAGTACAGGTGATTGTTGAACTCTAATTGGATTTTGGTTCTTGTTTGTATTGATTGGCTGGGTTTGTCCTTGATTGGTTTTGCCAATTTTACTGCTGGTTGTAGTTTAATTTGTTAAAATATGTAATTTAGGGTTCAGGTTTTTGTTCTGTTTCTTGTGAATGGGGATATCATGTGTTTCTTGTGGCTCAAGTTGTTAAATTTTTTCTAGTTAAGATTGATTTTGTGTGTTTCTTGCATCACTCTGTGTTAAAATTTTGAATACTTGAATTTAAATGTGTTGGGTGTGTGCAGTTTATGGGGTTTCTCAGTTCTTAACTTGGGTAATCATCGCACATATCAGTTTTTAGATCAAAATTCTCCCCTTAATAAACATCGAAATCGTTCTCTCTCTCTCTCTCTCTATTACTTTCACCGGTGATTGATAACTTCCGCCGGCGATTGATAAAGGGTACTTTTGATCGGCGATTTCAGTCACCGGAATCCTAGCAAGGTACGAGTTTTTAGTGTATACCGACATATCTGATTGTTTATAGTTTATGTTTCGTTTGATTTGTTGTAAGCAAAAGCTAGGGTTTCATTCGATGTGTGTATAAAGATCCTTCAAAGTTGTAATAGTTATTGTAATCAAAAGATAGGGTTTCATCTGTGGGTTTTGATGAAGATAGTTCAGATTATAGCAATGATGTTGTGCAGTTTAAGATTATAGCAATGATATTGTGTACTTTAGGATTTTAACTGATTAAAAGTCTTGATTTTACTCTGTTTTTTCATCATCACAACAGTATGCAAGTTGTTATCATCTTGTTTTCTTTTCTGGGTTTTTTTTAAATTTTGTTAAAAAAAGGGGTAGGGGATGTACACATATGTATAATGTTTTGTACTTGATGGCTTGTACACATATGTATAAAGCTTTGTTTATTCAGCATCTGACTTTTGTTGTTTTTTGGGGGGGTTTTAGTGAATGATATTGATATTCTATAGGTGTACACATCTGTATAACTGATTTGTTCACATGTTTATTTCAGTGATAGTTTATATTTTTTGATTTTAACAATGTTCAACAATATTCTTATGGTTAGCTTTTATGTGTTTGTGTATACAGGTCTTTGTGCAATTTTGTATTTTGTTTTTTCAGTTGTTATTTCAAACATCCAAATGAGAACCCAGTAAGTCTGTAAACATGTTTTAAGTTTAAACTAGTTTGTAGGTAATAAGTCAGATATGATTTATAGGAACCCATTAATTTAATTATGTAGGAAGGAAAAGCGAAAGGTTATCACGTAAAGCGGCCTAGGTTTAACAATTCAGTGGATGACCCTATTTAGTTTTCTGACAGTGAAGGAACGAACAAAATAGGTGACTTTGTTTGTGTATACAACTTGATGTATAATGCTAGAGCTTAAAGTACACATGAATCTTATTCTATTGTTAATATGTCTGAAGTTTGTGTATTTAAATACATTTAATTGAATCAGGTGTTGAGATGGTACATGAAAAAACAGATGGTAAGATCTCATTTAGTGATGGAGCGACACTGTATGTTGATCTCGGCATTAACCAGAAAAGAGTTGAAGACACATATTAGCAAGGGTATAGTTTTGTAAAATATTTCTACTGTAATGATTTTATGTTTTGAACTACTTTATAACACCTTTTTACTGTTTGAAAGGTGTTGGTGGGGATAATAAGCATGGTGGAAAGAATGAAAGACAGATGAAGAAGAGGTTGGAACCAAACGGGAAACCTAAGAGTAGAAAAGGGAAACCAGTGAAATTAGCGAGACAAGAGTCAGTCAATGCGGCGTGTGTTCTGTTTTCTGATAACTTGGAAGGTAAAATGTTTAATAGTTGATGTTTTACACAGTACAAATACAAATTAAGTATGCACGGTATAAAATGTTGAATTTGTTTGTGTTATTATAGGAAATGTCGGCAATACGGAAAGTGAATATGAATGGTTGAAAAAACTACTTCTAAACAGGATGTTTGTGAAAAAAGCCAAAAACTTGGTATGGTAGTATTTGGACTTCTACACTGGTGTAAACATATAGACTTGTATTTTTTATGTACTTATGTAGTGTCTGAGAGAAGTGTCATTCTTGTTACCCAGATAGCCAAAAGAGTACTAAGATATGTGAAAGGCACCTATTGTTTTGGGTTTGCATCATTAGTTAAAAACTTCTCCATTAGTCTTTTTTTTTAACAGCGAAAAGATTCTATGATATATAGAACAGGGCCAACATCATCAATAAACGAGAAGACAGAAGTTTTGAAGAATGAGATAAAATTTCTATTACTAAATCCTTCTCAAGTTAAAAGTTTGAACAAAGAGATAAAATTTCTAAAAATACAGTTTAAAAGTTGTCAAATTTCACTCCTCTATACAATTCAAATATTGTGTTTGAAGAGGCAAATTGGATTCAAATAATCCCAATTTTTTAATTTGGCCGATAATAATCACAACTCAGTTATTTGCCGATAATAATCCGAACTGGTTCACTTTTGGCCGATAATAATCAGCTGTTAAAAATAACTTAACGGAGTTAAGTTTTTTTCCGAATTACAAACCTATGTTTTAGGAATTTTGATCAGAACGAGGATACGAGTCGATTTATGTAAAACTTAACTTGAAAAGATGCTCCAAACGACTTGATTTTTGTTAATTAGAAGTTTAAACACCCGAATTGAAGCACAATTTTCGTTGTTTGGAGCAGTATTTCGAGGTAAATTTTACATCAATCAACCCGTATCCTCGTTCTATTCAAATGCCCTAAATCATCGGTTTGTAATTCGGAAAAAAAAAACTGAACTCCGTTAAGTTAATTTTAACGCAGACTATTATCGGCAAAAAGTGAAACAGTTTGGATTATTATCGGCAGATAACTGAGTTGAGATTATTATTGGCCAAATTGAGAAGGTTGGGATTATTTAAACCCAATTTGCCTTTTGAAGACACTTTCTCTAACTAGTATTTTATTATATTTCTATAAAACGTTATTACAAATTAATAAAAAATATATTTTTTAAACAATAGAAAGTTTCAAAACATTTTTTTTAGAAAAAGCAGCTGATTTTATATTTTTATTTATTTTGTATTTTAGTTCTTTCATCTTTCTATTTCTCTTTTTATTAGTACTATTATTATATTAAAATGTTTTTACAATATAATTAACAATTTTTATTCATTAAAAGTAATAAAATGCAAAAAGAAAATAAAACGTTAACTAGCACATTAGGTAGTAAAATGATTTGATCAAAGCATGTAATATAAATTAATAATCGATATAAGTTGAAATTTAATTATGAGTAAATTACGTTTTTGGCCCCTGTGGTTATATCAGTTTTACTATATTGGCCCAAAATAAGATTTTTTAACAGATTTGCCCCCATGGTCCCTATAACTAACCGTTTTGGCCCCTAAATCTAACCAACCCCTAACTCAGGTTAGTTATTTGTCACATGCAAGGGTATTTTTGTAATTTCTCCTCCCCTTTAAGTTTAATTTCTATTTACCTAGATTTCAAGAACACTCATCATCTACATGAACTTGAACAAAATAAAAAATAAAAAAACCAAAAGTTTCAGATCAGTTTCAGATTTTCATGAATTTGAACAAATCAAAAAGACAATAATTAAATCAACAGTTCAGTTTCAGATCTTCATGAACTTGAACAAATAAAAAAAACAAAACCTAAATTCAAGAACAAGAACACATCATCTGCACATCATCATCTTCAAACCCTAATCTTCAAGAACAATCATCATCTTCAAGAACACTTCAAACCCAGATCTTCAAGGACATGACCACCTTCAACAATCATCATCATCCCCTAACCAAAACCCAAATTCAAGAACAAGAACAAATCAACAGTTCGAATGAAACCTCAACACAAGCATTCAATTCCAGCATCAAACATTAACAGATCAGTGTTTGTGTTCGAATGAAACCCACCAAATCTGATTCGAATCAAACATTAACAAATCTGGGTGATTCAGTTCCAGCATCAAACATTAACAAATCTGGACAAGAACCGGATGCTGAAAAAGAATAGCCTTCAAGATTTCAAACCCAGATCTTCAAGAACATCTTCGTTTTCTTACCCAGATCTTGAAGAACATATCATCATCAAACCCAGATCTTCAAATACATAACCATCATCATCATTCCCTGAGTTTATGTGGGGCCACCGCTGTGCACCACCGTGCGCCGCCACCTGCGGCTGCCATGGGTGGCTAGAAATCCACTAGTTTCATCTCTCTCTCTCTCGATCTCTCTGGTGTGAGTGTTGTAGAAAAAAAATGGGAAGTTGGGGTTAGGGTTTTGAGAAAGTGGAGGGGAAGGAAAGAGATGAAGACGATGATGTTTGGTTGAAGATCTGGGATTTTTTTACAAAATCATTAAAAGGGGGAGGTGAAATTACCATATTACCCATCATGTGCAACCCATGTGACAAATAACTAACCTGAGTTAGGGGTTGGTTAGATTTAGGGGCCAAAACGGTTAGTTATAGGGACCATGGGGGCAAATCTGTTAAAAAATCTTATTTTGGGCCAATATAGTAAAACTGATATAACCACAGGGGCCAAAAACGTAATTTACTCTTTAATTATTATGTGGGTATGTATTGACTAATCAAAATTATTATCTACAAATTGTTGACAGTGGCAATTCTAAAATATATTCATCTTCTTTTAACTCCAAAAACTCTATTAACTTGGCTGGCTTTAAAGCTTCATTTAAATTTTGGTGTATTATTGGGTATACAAACTTTATTCGAATACCCACTTCAAGCCGTTACGAACAAAAAAATCCCACTTCAAAATTAAATTGACTTGCTTCAGTTTAATACGTAAGAAAACGATTTTTTTTTTCAAATAACCAAAATAAGTTTTATTTTTAATAAAAGACAAATTGGAAATAAATAATCCCACCTAACTCAATTTGGCCGATAATAATCCCAAGTCAGTTATTGGCCGATAATAATTCGAACTGATCAAATTTTTTTTTGTAAAATAGTTCGCCGTTAAAATAGCTTAATGGAGTTAAGTTTTTTTCCGAATTACAAACCAATGTTTTTGGGCTTTTGATCAGAACGAGGATACGAGTCGATTGATGTAAAACATACCTCGAAATACTGCCCCAACCCACGAAAACGGTGCTTCAATTCGGGTGTTTAAACTTCCAATTAACAAAAATCAAGCCATTTCGAGCACAATTTCGAGGTAAGTTTTACATCAATCGACTCGTATCCTCGTTCTGATCAACAACCCTAAAACATCAATTTGTAATTCGGAAAAAACTTAACTCTGATAAGCTATTTTAACGGCAGACTATTTTACAAAAAAAAAATTGACCAGTTCGGATTATTATCGGCCAATAATTGACTTGTGATTATTATCGTCCAAATTAAGTTAGGTGAGATTATTTATTTCCAATTAGCCTTAATAAAATAATGTTTTAAAAACAAATACTAGTAATAATAATAATAATAATTAAAGATGACAAATGACATAAAAAAACAAAAAGTAAAAGGGTTTGATTTGTATTAATGTGAAATTAAAGAAGAGTACGTTCAATACAAAAAGGGGTACATTTAGTATCAACCCATCCAAATTTCCCATTAAAATAATAAAAACACGCATTTTACGCTTTTACGCCATTTCCGTAATCACAAACCACCCTTCAACGTGTTAAGGGGCATTTACGTAAATATAACCACTGATTAAATTTCGTGGCCCTATATATAGGCCGTTGGGTTCTGCAAAAATATCCATACTCAAATTAGATTTTCCAAAAGCTAATAATTTTTAAGAAAATATGGCTGAAGAAGGAGTTGTGATCGGCTGCCATAACGTTGACCAGTGGAATGAACAGATCGGAAAGCACAAGGCTTCTCAGAAACTGGTATAAACCCTAATTTCATCTTTTCTATTCATTTCTGTAGAAGTTGTTATTGTTTTTTCATATGGATTTACATGTTACGCAATGAAATGATTCCACCGATCGTTAATTGATTCATTTTAATATTTTATCTCGGTTGCTGATTTGAATTTAGGGATTAGGGTTGACCTATTTTGATTGAGAGTTCTGTTGAGTTAGACTTTTATTTTCGAGTATTGTAACTATCTATCTTGAGTAAATTACTTTTTGATTTTTTGAGTCCAAAATAAAAAAGTTTAACGTACCGAGTCCCCGACCACTTATTATTAGAGTAAATTACATTTTGAGTCATGTGTTTTAGTGGTTTTAACCACTTGAATCCAAAATCAAAAAGTTTAACGCTCTGAGTCCCTAATCGCTCATTTTATAACGTTTTGAGTCCAATTTTTTAACAGTTGTACTTTTGATTTTGGACTCAAGTGGTTAAAAGTTAAAACCACTAAAACAGGGATTTAAAACGTTATAAAATGAGCGGTTAGGGACTCGGAGAGTTAAACTTTTTGATTTTGGACTCAAGTGGTTAAAACTATTAAAACACAGGGACTCAAAACGTAATTTACTCTTTATAAAGTTTTGAGTCCAACTTTTTAACAATTGTACTTTTAGTTTTTGGACTAAGTAGTTAAAACTACTAAAACACATGGACTCAAAACCATAGTTATCAAATGCGCTAGGCGCATAGGGCTCGCCTGGCGCCTAGGCGAGAAGCGCAAAAAAAGCGAGGGCCTGAGAAAAAAAAAGCGCAATTAAATAAAAACATTAAAAAAACAAAGTTATGAACCGAAAAAGCCAAATCCTCAAATTCCAAAAGTTTTCAAATATCATAAACCTTAAAATAAAACCAACATAATTATGAATCACCAAAATATCCCAAAACCAAAACCGTACTTGAAAACAATAAAGTTCAGACTTCAAAAAGTAAATAAAATTCAAAACCAAATGTTCTTCAATTTTAAAAATCATCGGAGTCAGAGTCATCATCCACAGCAATTGCCTTGTCTCTTCCAGCAGCATTCACTTTTCCAGCAGTATTTTTTGCCGGCAAAAAAAGCAGAACTGAATGATGTGGATACGTCTTAGTTTGTTATATAGAGAACATGAATGAATATTGAATATAAAGATAATATATCTTATAACTTTTTGAAATTCAGATTTGCTGAGATATGATTCTAAAAGATTTTAAATTAACTGTAAATATAATCTGGGTTGTGTTTAAAAGATAGGGTTTAAAAAAAAACACGTTGCTTTTTTATCTAGGAGACAAAAGCGCAGTTTGGTCGACTTGGTCGCCTAGGCGGACCAGGCAATCGCTTTTAACAACAGAGCTCAAAACGTTATAAAATGAGCGGGTAGGGACTCAGCATTAAACTTTTTGGTTTTGGACTTAGGTGGTTAAAACCACTAAAACACAAGGACTCAAAAAGTAATTTACTCATATATCTTTTTATGAACTGGTATATGAAACTTGTAGGAGATGCAAAAATCAGGCTGAAACTCTAAACCGGTCATGGTTGGCCAACAAAAAGTAAAAACTGATTTGGGTTTAGCCGGTTTTAAATGAGAGATATATAAACTGGTTAGAAACCTATGGGTTGTGCCAGTTGCAAACCAGTGTCTGTGTATACTTGTTTTAAACTGGTTTTGGGTCCTGGTTTCGGTTCTCAAACTGGTTTAGTTGTGCCCCTCGCTGGTTGAGTTCGGTTTTTGTCGATTATTCCACGTTCTAGAATATTGTTTATATGCATGACCTATTTGCTGGTTTTGATTTCATAGAAAATTGTATGCCTTGTATGTCTCTGGTGGATGGCAACCCATGCTAAGATACAAGTTTTCTAAAAAATCGGGTCTCGTATCTATTCGTGAAGCTTCGAGATTTTAAAATTTTAAAGGCATGGTCTATGCGCATATGTAGTCTCTTTTAAACTGGATCAGTTAGTTTTATTACTGATTTGGTAGAATGTAAATTCAATGCAAATTATCTCTTAAAAACCTTGTAAGATTAGAAGCACAAGGTGTAAGCAAGCATAGTCATGTTATTCATCGTTAATGAATTTCCTATAAAAAGACCGATCTTTGAACACATACCATATTTTTATGAACTTATCAACAGGTGGTTGTGGATTTCACGGCTTCATGGTGCGGCCCTTGCCGCGTGATTGCACCGATCTTGGCTGATTTCGCCAAAAAGATGCCCCATGTGACCTTCCTCAAGGTTGATGTGGATGAAGTCGAGGTAATATTACCCCCAAAGATGAATACTCTTCTTATTCATGTTTTTTTCTTTCTTTCAGTTTAATGTTTTAAACTCATGAATGGCCAATCTATTTCTGTTTGGTTACAGACTGTTGCTCAAGAGTATTCAGTGGAGGCAATGCCAACATTCTTGTTCTTTAAGAATGGAGAGGTGGTGGACAAGGTTGTGGGTGCGAAGAAAGATGAACTCCATGCCTGCATTGCTAAGCATTCGGAAGCGGCTACTACTGCATCTGCTTAGCTTCTGGATATTTGATCATCAACTTGTTTTTATCTTCTTTGTTTCTTTGGGGTTAAAACCTTAGGTCTTGAATGTTTATTGTCTTTGTAACCTTGGTTTATAAATCTGTGCTTGGTGTGAAGTTTCTGCATGAATGTTATATTGTTGCCCTGTTGGGTGGATATCATTCATGCTCATATAAAGGATACGTGATCATAACAAATTCACTTCTATCATTCATCTTAACCTCATTATCATTGTTATTCCTTTCAGAATAGCACGAGTATGAAAAGTAAATACGCTTTCATAATACATTTTGTGTTTTTTCTGATTACAATGGCTCAAAATTTTCTAGGCCCAAAGCGGATAGTAAAATTGGGGCCTTTTTTGTAAACGAAAAAAAAAATTGCTATGGATCCTATTATTCATATATCATCTTTGTATACATATAATTATATATGATAAACCTCAATGTTAACAATCTCAAAGCCAAAATTACCAACACATAATATATTTTGTTAGAATTTGAGGCCCTAGAAAAATAGAGGCCTAAAGCTCTTGCCTTATTTTACTCCCCCTTGAGCCGGCCCTAGTGTTAGACTAATCTTGTGTAAGTTTGGGTTAAAAGTGACCAACTTACCAATTTTCTTTCAGATACCATTTGGTTTTCAAAACTACTGGGATGGTGGTTCATTGGCAAAGACAAAATATTTAAACACCTGAGTTTAGGAGGGGGAGATATTGGGTTCAAATCTCATATACGACATATATTATAAAAAAAAAAAAAAACTATTCGGTTTTCAGATTTTTTTTCACCCCTACAATAATTTGTTATGTTTATATAGATATTTGCGTCAAGAGTGAAACATGGTTTTCTAGAACTACTATAAGGCCTTGGGATGTGCTCTAACTTCATTGGTTTCAAAGATGACATGACAAGTTAACATGATTTTTAAACCATTCCCTCCCTATGTTAAGGGGTATTAAAACCTCCCTTGGTTAACATGTTAACTTAGGCCTTTGGGTATACTTTAATCCATCTTACCTCCACCTAAGTGCCACATCAACATATCTTTCCCATTTCACTTTGTCTCACTGCAAAGAAATGGTTTAATCTCGTTAACTTCATCTAACACTATTTTTAGTGGCTTTTTGTTTAAAAAAGAAAAAAAAAAATAATTCAATCTCTTAACATCCGGTTAACATGTTAACATATAACCCCTTTAATGCCCCTTAACACAAGGAGGAAGTGGTGTGCAATGTCAGTTAACACACCATGTCACTGTTAACACCCAAAATGTTAGAATACACCCCATGACCTTAGGAAAAAAAGAATAAGAAATTAATGTTATTTATTATCAATGTTTATTTTAGCTAAGAAGTTAATGAAATGGTATTCTTATTCTTATTATTTATTTGTATTTAGTTTAAATATTTAATATTAAAATAATTAAAAAAAGGTGGGTGAGGTAGAGTTAATAAGGTTAAACCATTTCCTTAGGATGATGTGGAGTAAAAGGGAATAGACGGGTGATGTAGCGTTTGTATGAAGTTACAAGGGTTAATGTATATGAAGCCTTATTCCAGCTTTTGATGGTAATTGTTTAATTTGATTAACTCTTTTCACTTAAAATTCATTAGGCCATGAGGTATACATTAACCCTTCTTAACTCTCGTGGAGGTAAGACTCTATCAAGGGTCCGCATTGAGTTCTTTTCCGTTTGCAGTTGTCCTAGATGAGTTATCAAAGTTATTTCAGGAGCCATTTCCGTGGTGTTTGCTTTTTGCGGATGATATTGTTTTAGTTGCTGAGAGTAAACAAAGCTTGAATTAAAGGTTAGAGGAGTGGCGAGCAACCTTAAAAGGCAAATGCTTAAGGATTAGTCGCTCCAAAATAGAGTATCTGTATTGTAATTTCAATGGGGTAGGCGACAACGGGGACATTCAGATCAGCATTGAAGGGCAACTAATCCCAGAGACAACAAAGTTCAAGTATTTAGGGTCGTTTGTACAGAGGGGTGGGGAGTTGTGTAGCGACGTAGCCCATCGCGTCCTGGTTGGATAGTGTAGGTGGAAAGGAACTGCCGATGTCTTGTGCGACAAGAGATTCCCAACTAAATTAAAGGAAAATATTTATAGGGTTAGAAGTTAGACCTGCTATGTTATACGGAACAGACTGTTGGGTCATCAAGAAGACACATGCGCGTAAGCTCGAGGTAGCAGAGATGAGGATGTTGAGGTGCATGTGTGGGCACACTAGGTTGGATATGATATGATATGAAATGAGGTTCTTAGGGAGAGGTTAGGAGTAGCTAGTATATCAGATAAGATACGCCGGGGAAGGTTAAGATGGTTTTGGCATGTAAGGAGAAGACAAACGAATCCACAGTTAGAACAATAGAAAGTCTCGTTATGGAGGGGCAAAGGAGTAGAGGCATGCCGAAACTGACTTGGGAGGAGTGAATTAGAAAGGATTTGTTAGACTTACACCTTTCTGAGGACATGATTGAGGATATGAGTTCGTGGAGACATAGGATTAAGGTCAAGAACTTTTAGAGGGTATTACCTCTTTGTATTAGTTTACTGTCTTTGGAGCTTAGTGTGTTTTGTTATTGTCTTACAAGGATTGTGCATGTTATCACCTATATAATGTGTTATTAGTATGTTAATTGTTTGATAACTTACTAAGATTTTATTAATACAATATGTTTTTTGCTACCTTTTGTCTAGTTGTGTGCATATGTATGTTTGTTATGGCTCTTATATATGGAAACGTCTTTGGAGCCGAGGGTCTCACCGGAAGCAGCCTCTCTGTCCAGGGGCGGACCTGTAGTGTAAACGGGCGTAGCCCTGGCTACGGCTCAAGTTTTTACCAGTAGTGTAAAAAAAAAAAATTTCCGATTTTTATACACAGGACACCCCTGAACAAGTACGGGGACACCCCTAAAAAATTTTGGGATACCCCTGAGTTGAAGGTCTAGTTCCGCCACTGTCTCTGTCCCTTGGGATAAAGGTAAGGTGTGCCTACATTGCACCCTCCCAGACCCTACTAATAGATGTTATGGCTATAGGGAGAATTATACTGGGTGTGTTTGATTGATCTTGATCTTACTTTTGTTTTGCTATGTTGGTTAGACATGTTATATTTGTTCCTCCAGCTCCACTTCATCCGCACATTTACAACAATGGTCATGTATGTTTAGGTTTGTTTCTTGACCCGTCATGACCCGCTAAAGCGTTGATCACGTTTTTTGTTTTTTGTTTTACTTTCTTCATATGTTTTATAAATCACTAGTTTAGCAGTGATGGGATTAACTATAATAACTAGAAGTTAATACAAGACCAAAATTATAACGGAAACGATACACATTTAGGGATTCCTATTAATGAAGGTCCTAAACCGTCTTGTTGTTGATGGTAATAAATTTTGAAAATTTGGCTTGTTGAATGATTTTCTGCATTAAAGAGCATTTAGTATTATTATGTTATGTATGAATAAATTTCTTGAATGTGGTTTGTTTGACGGGGCGTTTGGCTACTGGCGCAGATATATTGTGTGATTCATGGTCTCCTGCCATGACAGTAAGTTCTGTATGCATCAACATAGTCTCCATGTTATCAGGCTCAGGTTCTAAGGTGTGTTTTCTTGTTATAGCTCACTTGATCTTTTAACATTAAACTTCTCAAACTCAAATTACAGATGGTGAGTTTTTGGTTTACAGCAACGTCTTGCTGATGATGAACAGTGCGTGAAGAACTGCAGGAATGGGAGATCTCATAAGGAGACAAGATGGTGGTTCCATGATGATAAAGTATATTATCCGTCTCGATCTAAAACATTAAATAATGAGATTAATCTTTACATTTTACATGGTCTTTGGTGAAAATTGGTATGGCTATGAGTATAACAATGCCTTGTGATGGATGTAGCTTGTAAAGTGCTAAGCATTTCCTACTCATGTAAATGCAAGCTCACAATAGTTTATATTATTATCATAGACATGGAAACAACCTTTGATTACCTTTTTATGAATACTTGCATTAACGAAAAATGTAAGCATGCATGTATATGTGTATATAGTTTTTGTAACACCCGGAAACGGGTTTGGTAATCAAACCATGTTAATAATTTTGAACGGGTAAAAAATACCGTTAGTGGTAAAATTAACCAGGTGAATATTAGGATTTAAACAAATAATCCTAATATTAATTAAAAGGAGAATAAATGATTTGAGAAAAGTAAATTTATAAGAAGCCCGAGTTAACGGGACTTAAAATGAAAAGGGTTATAACTCCCGGGACCCACTAAGTAACTAGGAATATCAACCTAGTTAGTTAAGTGTTTTAAAATAATGAAGGAACTTGATTAGGTAACCTTTTTATAACTTTTGGAAACTAGAGGGACTAAAAGGGTTAAGTGTGAAAATAATTATTATTAAAACAAAAAAATCAAAAACTCCAAACACACACAAAGGGTGTGTTCTGGATCGAACATACTGGAGAACAAAAGAGGGTTTCTCTTTGAAACCCTAAACTCACGAAAATTCAGCAAATCGAAGGGAATCGAGCTAGAAAATTTGGGGCTTTAACTAAATTCGTGATCAACCAAGCTAGGAGATCACAAGGTATGTAGAATTTTGTCATTTGATGATGTTTCGAAATTTGGATAAACATTCATAAACGAAATTTAAGATTTAATGTTAGATGTTATAATGAAAATGGCATTAGTACAAGTCTAGGAACAAACCCTAGATGTGAATTTGGTGATTTAGTGCCATAAACTAGTGATTGAAAGATTAACCTTGTATGTGATAAATGGGTCTTGATGATTTGACAAATTGATGTTGTATTGGTGTTTATAAACATCATACTAACTCGCATGAATGAACTACTTGAACAAATTAGAGATTTTGTTAAGAGTTCATGTCACGGCCCCTGACCCGTTTTTAACCGGTTCAGAAGTCGCGGGACAGAAACCCGTGGTATTGGTGTTTATTTTGGCAGCGGAAATTTTAACAGGATCGTTTAAGCTGAAAACACTGAATTATTTTATTTCAGGACAAAACCCGTAATTTACAATAAAGGAATTTCACTAAGAATCCCCTGATTACAAAAACATGTTTATTTCTTTACTGAGCCACTTCATTCAAGCTGGAGTGCTACGCGGCACTTTTCCTTGTTCACAGTAAATCACCTGAAACATGTTTTAAAAATATTTGATCAGCGGGAAATACTGGCGAGTCATTCAATTTGTACAAAACGACACATTGTCACAATTTACAGTATTAAGAGCGATTACAATGTTTATATATCAACCTATTACCCCAAATCGGTATTTGTCACTCGCCCGAATATGTGACTATGGTCATATCACCCATTGGCTAATCCGTTGTCCAATGGTGAAGGTTATCAAGTAGTGTATATAAAACCCCACATACCGGCAGTAATTGAAGATTACAAAGACTTAATCACTGTAATTATAACTTTGAAAACACGTAGGGTTTTGAAAACAATTTGGTAAAAAGAGAATGACTCACATTGCAAGTTTAAATGGACAGAGTCTGCCTACTGATTAAGCCTTGTAACCTAGTTAAATAATGCAAACGAAACTAGGTTAGTAACTTAATACAACATTTACGATAATTTCACGAGATCGAAACCTTCACGACGAACGACAAAGTATAGCCCAAAATTTGGGCATCACTTAAACATCCATCAGATCGGTTTTAATCGATCGGACATTGTATCGTAGCAGTGATCGAGTTATTACCCTGTTATCGTAGCAGCGTTTCAACACTTAGATTGAAATTTTGAACAGAAAGAAAGCTGTTTTTGTGAAAGTTTTCGAGCAGATTGGACTGGCCATGCAACGTTCAATTTATAGCAGATTTTTAGGTCTCTCGCGACCCGCGTAAACTTGAAGGGGAATCCTTCACGGCCCACGAGGGCCACCCTAGCTACGGCTAGGGCTGCCGTGTCATACCCTAGGCTTGCCACGTGTGTGACACGTGGCCCTGAAGCTTATCCGGAGATTCACAGAGCTGTCGCTCCCCGCGAAGACCTATCTTAATTCTTTCACGGCCCGCGACCGAATAATAAAATTTGATTTTCTTGCTTTTTCATAAAAATTAGGGTTTTAGGGGTCCGGGTTGTTACTTACGGAGCGTTGTAGGACATTTTCGTGCAGGTCCTTACATCCTCCCCACCTTATTTAAAATCTCGTCCTCGAGATTTACTGGAATAAGTAAGGGTACTTTCGCTTCATTTCCGATTCCAACTCCCATGTGTACTCAGGTCCTCTTTTCAAATCCCACTTTACTTTGACTAGCACTAATCTTTTATGCTTGAGGAACTTGATCTTTATGTCCTCTATTCACAGAGGTTTCTCCACAAATTTCAATTTTTCATTCACCTCTATATCTTGAAGAGGCACTACCAGTGATTCTTCAGATAAACATTTCTTAAGGTTAGATACATGGAATACATCATGTACCCCGGTTAGTTCTTCTGGTAGTTGTAACTGATAGGCAACTGGTCCTATTCGTTGGGTAACTGTAAATGGTCCTATGTACCTTGGACTTAACTTCCCTTTCTTACCGAATCGAACTACCCCTTTCCAAGGAGAAACTTTCAATAGTACCTTGTCTCCTACTTGAAATTCTAACGGCTTACGTCGATTGTCTGCATAACTCTTCTAGCGGTCTCGAGCCGTTTTCAGTCTTTCCTTGATTTGAGTTATTTTGTCGGTGGTTTCCTACACAATTTCGGGACCTGATAGTTGACTTTTTTTTAGTACATATGTCTGTAGCTTCCGTCTGCATCGAGTCTTTTGTATTTTGTCCTGTTTGTATGTTTTTATATATGTATGTATATGTATGTATTTGTGTGTCTAGACAGATCAGGGAATGGCGCATAACTGTTAAAGTGAAATCCGTCGGACGACAAGTGTCATCCGAACGGATGGCCATCCGATCGGATGACCATCCGATCGGATGGTGATCCGAACGGGTGACACTCCTCCTTCCCTGATTGCCATAAATAGTGGACTTGTGTCATTTGTCCACAACTTTTGGAACCTTTTGCTAATTGCTGAGGCGAAGCTCTGTCTGTCTGACTTTCATCTGGATCTTCTGTACTTTCATTATCAATCAATGAAATCAGACATGTTAAGCGTTCAAACTGTTGTATGTGATTCTCAGACGGTGCCGAGGGATTCCGCACCTCGACACTGATCGATTCCGCTACGTTCTACGACTAGAACAGATCCCGCAGGTGGCCTAACAAGTGGTATCAGAGCCTCAAGAAGCCGAATCGGAGATTGCAATGACATTTCACCGAGATTTCATCCTTTTTCTACAGATTTCAGTCAAAACTCATCGGAGATTTTGACAAATTCTTCATCTTCTTCTACATTTCTTGCAGTTTTTACATTTTCTCACTTTAAAACCGAAAAAACTCAAAATTATGCAAGATTTTACGGACGAAATTGAGTAAATTTGATATCCATCAGATCGGAATTGAACATAGAACAATCCTGCAAAGTTTCATTGAAAAATTCGGACTAAAACTTAATCAAATCGATCAAAAACTATATCGAGTTCTTCGCACAAAATGACGTCATTCATCCGATCGGATTGGACTAGATTGTTCTTGATTCATCTTGATGACATCACATTCCTTCGATCGGATCACCATCCGATCGGATAGGCTTTATGGTTTAAGGAGTTTTAAAGATTTAAGTGTCACTCGATCGAATGACCATCCGATCGAATAGCCATTCGACACTTGGGCCCATCCGACACTTGTGCACTTATTTCCTTGCTCATTTGTGTTATCCGATCAAATCGCCATTCGATCGGACGTCCATTCGATCCAAGTGCAATAGTTTCAAATTTTGAAAGTTGTGAAATTTTTCTAAGTGTTTGACTTTTTCAGGTGTTTTCAAGTTGGGAGACGACTTTCTAAACCCATTCAGCGACATCTTCGCATACAACACTGGAGAAACATCGACAAACACAAACAACAATACCAACAAAAATCCGAAAAAGGTGATCGCAGATTCTCTTAGTATCGACAATGCCTACGGAACGTATAACAAGCCGCCGAAGCTGATGGCGATTGAAGACTACAACTGTTGGGTAAACAGATTTGATGGTTGGTTGAAGGCTTTTGCTTACCTGAGTTGGAGGTGTATGAAGAATGTTTACGATATTGGAAGACAAGATTATGAAAACTTGGCTGACAATGAACAAGAGATGTTTATTGATGAACAAAAGTGTATAACCCTGCTACATCAATCAGTCAGAGATGACATTATCTCTCTGATTAGCTATGACAACTCAAAAGATTTGTGGTCTAAACTTGAAAAGAAATGTATTGGGGGAGAAGAGATTGTGAAAAACAAGAAGATATTATTGAAAAAGGAGTTTGACTTATTTGCATGTATGAAAAATGAAAATGTACTAAAGATGATTGAGCGGTTTTGCCATCTGAAGATAGAACTCGTCAGACATGGAATCACAATTACCAAAGAAGAGATGGTTGAAAAGTTGTTGGAATCTTTGCTAGATGAGAAAGATTGGCAATACTATGGTCTGGTTCTAAAAAATACCAAAGCAATGTCTGAAATGACAGTTGATTCATTGATTAAGAGATTTGAAAGCCATGAATTGGAAATCAAGAAAATGAACAAAGTGAACAATACCCCATATCAACAGAATGTTGATCTCCATTACAGGGGAAGTATGATTCCGAAAACCACTTCACCGAGAACTGCATTTTCTGCTGAAAGCTCAAACACGGTGACTCAAGAAAACAAAAGCAGCAGTTCTCTACCCAGCAGTGGTTATCATAGTGGTTCTTCTTCGTCTGTTCCAGGGAATCAGTAACAACAAAATGTTCCCAAAAACGTTTTTCAATGCAACATCGCTGTAAACCTGAACAATGCTCAAAACTTCAATGAGGAGACAACGAAACAACAAATGGTGTTGCTTGCTTCGATCTTAGAATCATATGAAAGTCTGGTCGCCGGAAAAATCGGAAATACAAATCTGACAAAAGAGGATTATGACCAGATTGATCCTGAAGAGATGGAATTAATCGATATACGTTGGTGCATGGCTAGCGTAATCCGAAGAGCACAATGATTCATGGAGATCACGGGAAGAAAAGGGGCACTTCAAGCGGGTATGCAGAAACTCAGCAGCGGATGAAACAGCTAATCCTTTTCATGACGATTACTATAAGAAAGCTGTTTATCATCGAATCGCGAAGAGCCACCCATAATGAAGCAGATCGAGGAGACTCCAGAGGAGAAATCGAGAGCTTTAGCTGTGATTCAAGATGATGAAGGTTTCGATTGGAGTGAGTTCTTGCCAGAAGATGATGCAGTTGGATTCACATTTATGGCACAAATTGAACAACAAACACCACGAACTGAAGAGCAAAAACATAACTATAGAAAGATGATAGCATTACATATGAAGGATAAAATCTACGCAGCTTGGAAAGAAGCCAAAAGGGCAAATAGATGGGATCCGGATCATGAATGCTATTTAGATCCGAAAGGCAACATAATTATAGAACCATTATCAGTCAAAATCGAAACTCTCATAGAATCTTTAAAACAAGAAGAAGAACAGAGGGTGATCGATGCTGCAAAGAAAGCTGAAGAAGAAAGGCTAAAGTCAATGAAGGTAGACGATGGGATAATCGATACTACAAAGGAAATGACGGCAGAAAACCTGACGAAAATGGCCGACAAAGTGCTTATGGCAAAGGCACTAGAGGTAGATTCCAAATCCGCATCTGAGTCAACAAACAAGGTCAGTAGTAGTGGTTCAACCAATGAATCAGGTAAGACTGATTACGCTAAAACAGAGAGTGACTGCAAAAATTGAATGAAAGAATGCAAAGTTTGCAGCACACATGCGTATCTCTCACTAAAAAAGATCCATGATCTGGTTGAAAAAGTTGAAATGACTGAAAAAGGTATTTTAAGTCGAGATAAACTTATCAGGGCTTCAAATGAGAGAATCAAAGAATTAAACGATAAGATTGAAAAAGACAAAACTGATGTTGAACGTTTTAAGAAAGAAAATGAGAAGTTAACTCTTGAAAACAGAACCATTTCATAAAATTATGAAAAATTGAAAAGAACAGTTAAAGATTCTGATGAGCGAAATGGTAAAACTTACAAAGAAAATGTTCATTTGTCTGGAGTTCTTCAGGCAAAAGAAAGACAAACCAACCAGCAATTGGACGAGATCGCAAGTCTTAAGCTTCAATTCCAAGAAGCTAAGATTGAAAATGAAAGAATAAACTTGAAATTGAACAGTTATAACTCAGCTAGCTTTGTTCTTCAACACATCGTTCCCAAACCAATCGGAAAGAACAAAGCTGGTGAGGATGTCTACTCGGATGGAACAGGGGTTGGTTATCATCAAGTTCCACCGCCTGTGCTAAACAAATTTTCAAAGAAACAGTCCGGGTTGGCTAATGAAGTTGAAACAAGTCAGAAAACAGATGCTGAAAAACTTCCAGAAACAATCGATGTCACATTCACTTCATCATCTGATGAAGATAGTGTTCAGTCTGAAGTCGTAAAAAATGTGGTAGAAAATGTTTTAAAATCTGACAGTGATTCAACTGAAGATGAAGAGTGTTTTCTGAACAACTACATTCCGAAATCAAAATCCCAGAACAACTCAAGTGACGAACCTACTCTTGTCATGTACAAAATGTCTGGTTCTGATAAGTTGTACTCGGATATTGAATTTCCAATTGAGAATGTGAATGTCGATAAGTTGAAGAAAGTTTTCAAACTTGTGGAGATTGAGGTTTATGAAATTGAAGGGTTAAAGAGTTCCAAAAGATTTTTGAATTTTGAACGAGATAAATCTTACTATAAGAAACCTGTTGTACCACCACGTTTTAACAAGAACAATCAAAACAGATGGTCAGGTGGTTATCAGGGTGGTAAGAACTTTCCAAGAAGGAACTTTCAGAGACAGAAATTTGTCGAAAAGAAAGTGTTTGTTAAAAGCTTAAGTTCAATGACTGAGCAAGAGTCAGAAATTTTTTTCGAAAACAAATGAAGAATTTTTTACAAAAAAGGCCTCACAGCCTCAGACTGAAGGTAAAAGTCGGGAATTTGAAACCCGTACTTGCTTCAAATGCAACAAAATTGGACACATTGGACGAAAGTGCACCAACTCAAAACCTAACTCTGTGGTTGTTGAGAACCCGAGAAAGGCAAACGATGTCAAAGGGAAAGCACCAATGTATGTTGAGAAGAAGATTTTGAAATCTAAAAAGATTAAAACTGAAGCTAAACCTGTAAAACAATCAGTCTCATCACAACCGATAAAGAAAAATGACAAATTTTACAAACGGGTTGCTTCTCCTCAACAAACTTGGAAGCCAAAGTCAAAATCACAGGCTAAGACATCAGATGATTCAAAACCAAAGGTTCTGTCAAAACAATCATCTTCAACCAAACCAGTTAAGATGAATGTACCTTTGGATTTTTACAAGAAGTTGGAGAAACAAACTTCGACCCCACCAGGAAAGAAGTATGTTCCGAAAAAGGTTCAACCATCTAGTCAACCTCAAAAAGATGAATTTTTCTTATTCAAGGAGGTTGAGGTTGGAACCGAGGAAAGTTTGAAAGTCAATGATAACAACTTTCCACCACTATACACAGCAAAATATCACCTTAACGTCAAGCTACCCGAGTCAAAGGAGGCTTGGGTTGCTTCAACTTCTAACTAAGTTCATGTGAAATGTGCAGGAGCTCTCGAGGTCTATCTCAAAGTGGATTATGGATAGTGGAGCATCCCAGCACATGACAGGGAGAAAGACCCTGTTATATGATGTTCGAGGTTTCAATGGTGGATATGTCGGTTTCGCAGGAAATCAAGGAGGACGTATTGTTGGAGAAGGAACGTTGTCAAATGGTGTGATTACATTTGAGAGAGTCAACTACATAGCTGAGCTGGAGAACAACTTACTTAGCATTTCTCAAATTTGTGATATAATGTATTCAACGCATTTCACTGACAAAGAATGTCTGATCCTGAAGTCGGGGTTTGTCATCCCCGAGGAATGGATTATCATGTGAGAACCAAGGGTTAATGATCTGTACGTGTTGGATATGAGCGTCGCTACGACTACCACGGGTCAACCCCAGTGCTTCATATCAAGAGCTACTGAGAAGGAGTTAGAGCTATGGCACCGAAAGATGGGCCACATACACCTACGCAAGATGAACTACCTGGTGCATAATGTTTTAGTAAAAGGTGTTCTCTTGAAGAGTTTTCATCTTGAGGGGGAGTGTATTAGTTGTATAAAGGGAAAACAACGGAAGAAATACGATCCGGGTAAAAAGATGAACTCAGTCTCGAAGCCACTAGAAAGACTTCACATGGATCTCTTCGGTCCTGTGAATGTCAAGAGCATTACTGGTGATCTTTATTGTTTGGTGGTCACTGATGACTATTCGAGATTCTCGTGGGTGACGTTCCTGAAAACGAAAGACGAGACATTTGAGAGTTTGCTGAAGCTTTTTAGAAAGATAGAGAATCTGTACTGAACCCGCATTAGAAGATTAAGAAGTGACAATGGTAGGGAATTCAAGAACATCAGAATGGAGGAATTCTCTGATCGAAAGGGTATATTGCAAGAGTTCAGCGCACCTTATACTCCGCAATAGAATGGAGTCGCAGAAAGAAAGAACAGAATGCTGATCGAAACGGCGAGAACGATGTTAGCTGATTCGAAGTTACCAATTAATTTCTGGGCAAAAGCAGAATCAGCTGCTTGCTATACACTCAACAGGGTACTTACTGTGAAGAAGCACAACAAAACATGTTTCGAGTTGATCAATAATCGCAAGCCAAATCTTGAATATCTAGAGCCGTTCGGGTCTCCCTGTACAGTTCTAGATCCCGATGGCAAATTTGGTTCAAATAGCAGAGAAGGTATCTTCGTGGGCTATTCAAGTCCTCTCAGATGAGTCTTTCTTCCAAGTCTTAAAAAGATCATCGAAGCACAGCACGTTGAATGTCAAGGCTACACAATGCCTCCACATAAGCCTGCAGACTCATGGTGATTCGACTATGATGCCTTATGGGATTCATTTGATCTAGAAGAAGAGCCAGAGTTCTTTGATGATTTAGATATTTTACGAGAATATGAAGCATCTCAGGGAAGATTTCCAGCAAGATCTTCTAAACGTCAACAACTTCCAACGATGATGAAGCTGGTCCAAGTAACGCTGGAGAGAATGATGAAGTTCAGCAAACTCTGACTACTTCGGAACGCGAACCTGCTCTTGAAAATCAGACGGTAGTCAATGATGATTATTCAGAATCTGATGATAGACCTACTTTTGATCGTGGTAATTTAGAACCTGAGGGGGAGCAAATCCAATCTTCAGATCAGACAGTCCTAGATAATGAACATGTTGCTGATTAGAATGTCACTAATTTGGAAGGCGAGGTGGATGTTCCTGGTGAAGTTATGCCGAAGACTCTTTCATACCACCCCGAGGAGTTGATAATAGGAGAGCTGCAATCAGGAGTTCGCACAAGAAGCCAGATTGACCATGGACTTACTTGCTTTTATACTAAAATTGCTCCATTACAAACTGAATTCTCACTCAGTTGCTTTATTTCGCAGATCGAACCGCGAACATACAAGGAAGCACTGACGGAAGAATCATGGGTCAATGCAATGCAAGAGGAGCTGAGTCAATTCGAGAAACTTGGTGTATGGAAGCTTGTGGACCTACCTGATGGACACCGAAAGATAAACACAAAATGGGTGTTCAAATGCAAAAGAGATGACCGAGGAGTGATTGTCAGAAACAAAGCTCGACTCGTAGTCCAGGGTTTTAGTCAGCAAGAGGGGATAGACTTCACAGAGGTTTATGCTCCAGTTGCTCAACTCGAAGCCATCAGAATATTCCTTGATTTTGCTTCATGGAAAGGTTTTAAAGTATACCAGCTAGATGTTAAGTCGGCATTCCTTTACGGAAAAGTGAAAGAGGAGGTATATGTTGGTCAGCCACCGGGCTTTACCGACCCAATCCACAAAGATAAGGTTTACCTGCTGGACAAAGCGCTGTATGGTTTGCATCAGGCCCCGAGAGCCTGGTACGAGACGCTCTCTCAACACTTGCTTACCAACGGCTTTATCTGAGGCAAGGTGGACACCACTCTCTTCACTAAGGAAGTCGCTGGTCATCTGCTGATCGTCCAGATATATGTTGATGACATTATTTTCGGGTCAACAAACGAAGAACTCTGCAAAGATTTTGAACAAGTAATGAAACAGAATTTGAGATGTCGTCAATAGGCGAGATGAAGTTCTTCCTAGGGCTGCAAGTTGATCAAATGCCTGAGGGAACTTTCATACATCATACGAAGTACGTTTACGACGTTTTGGAGAAATTTGGGATGTCTGAAACGGCACCTATGTCCACCCCATTAGCAACGAATCATGGTATCAACCCTGATCTCACCGGAGAGAAGGTTGACGAGACGCTATACCGCTCAATGATTGGTTCGCTGATGTACCTGACAACATCCAGACCCGACATTATGTACCCGACATGCCTCGCGGCCCGATATCAATCAAGCCCTATATCCTCGCATATGTCTATCGTCAAGAGGATCCTATGCTACCTGAAAGGAACCCCAAGCCTGGGGTTGTGGTATCCCAAAGATGGTGACTTTATGCTCGAAGGATATTCAGATTCTGACTTCGGTTGCTGCAAGATAAACGCTAAATCAACAACTGCAGGTGCCAATTCTTCGGACCCCGACTGGTCACGTGGCAATGTAAGAAGCAAACCTCTATTGCTTTATCAACATGTGAAGCAGAGTATGTATCTGCCAGCAGCTGCTGCTCTCAGATCCTGTGGATTCAGCAACAGATGCGCGATTACGGTTTGCAATTTCTTACTTTACCTATTTTTGTTGATAATGAGGCTGCAATCAGCATAACGAAAAATCCGGTACATCACGCTAAAACTAAACATATAGAAATTCGTCATCACATCATACGCGATTGTTATGAAAAGAAGTTGATACGAATAGACAAAATCCACACCGACGAACAAAAGGCAGATTTACATACCAAAGCTTTTGATAAATCTCGATTTCAGTATCTTTTAAAATTGAATGGTATGAAGCTGTTGTCGGATGCGGAGGAGATAGTTGGCGTTGATGAGGAAACCACTGCAGATGATGTTGAGACGCAGACTGCAATGGTTTGTCGATTTTTTAGTTGTTTTGGTATTTAGGGGGAGATAGATAATATTTTCAAAAAATACAAAAACAATAAAAAATGCAAAAATCCAAAAACATGAGATATTTTCAAAATCCAAAAACAATAGAAAACCAAAAAAGAGTTTGTGTAAAAAAGGGGAAATGATAGTACATCAGCTAGACAGTTACGGTATGCTAAAGATATGTAATGTTTAAAAAGCGTTAAGCAGTCTCGCTGATGATATGCCGATAGGTTTTTACACACTTAGTAGACTTTTCAGGATATAAACTTAAAAAATCATCACTTGCTTATTTCGTGGGGAACATCTCTCGGATATATAGGTAACTCCTGAAATCTTGTTAGAAAGATTTTCTATTTCTGACATACTAGGTCTATGTGCTTGATGATATCTGGGGTATTATACCTGGACTTCTGATTTTGCGGAAGCAATAGCCTAGTCCTCGTATAATACTCTGCACTGCTTTAATCTTTAAAGCCTCCCCTCAGCATAAAAAATGAACATTGCAAAATGCTAATCATGTGCTGTTGAAGAAAAGATCCCCAAACGGGACACACCGAAAGTCAAGCCATCATCTCTTTGTCTGAACGGAAGTTCTAACCTGAGCTCTCATGGCCTCGCACTACCCTTTAAAGATATCATTATTGTATGTTCACCTGTAAGACTGAATATAGAAGTCTGGATACGAGAGTATATTCTGAGCTGGGATACGCGTATAAGTTAAGTTCTTAAAACACTAATTCGTATCCTGAATAAGTTTAAATTTGTGTGAAAATTTAAAAGGATCAGTATATCGGCAATCTAAGTGTATTGTTTAATTCTTAGTGTGTAATTAAGCTCAATGGTACTTGTAACTTGTCGGTAGCTGATATGATCCTCTAACACGCTCACCAAAAATATGTTTGTAAATAGTTTACTTTTACTTTTACTGCATTTCATTTCATTGTTAGACAAAAACCCAAAAAGATTTCATTGTGTTCTAGTTTAAACTTTCTTAAAATCCCAAAAAGATTTTATATTTCTGCTTTAGTTTTTCGACAAACCAAGGTAGAAAGCTGATCTTCAGACTCTCAGTCATGAAGCAGAGCAGGAAGTTTCTGAACTAGACAATAGGGTTGGGAGCTAATCTTGAAAAGTTTGAGATATTTCAAAGTCAAAACAAGTTCATTAAGTTGTTACTTGTACATATTTCAGAAAAATGTGTTTGAAAAGATTGAACAAACTGTCAGTTGTTTCGTTTCGGGTCAACCAAGGTCATTAACTTGGACTTGGTAGACAAATTAAGTGCCTAGGGTCATTAACTTGGACCTAGATACTTAAGTGGATTTCTAAAACATACCAAATCTGATAAAACGCTAAAAAGTCAAAATGTCAAAACATCAAAAGTCAAAAGAGAGGTGTTTGGATCAGATGACAATCCGATCGGATGGCCATCCGACACTTGGTCATGCCTATATAAAGGGTCTTTGGTCAAAATGGTCAAACTCATTCGATCGAAGTACCACTCGTTACACTGCCAAACACTCTCAATCTATTATTGACTGATTCTTGCATTCTTGCTTTCCACAATACATTGGATTGTTGGCACACTCAACCTTCACAATGGGAAAGGTAAGTTTTCTGATTTTAACCGCAAAATTTGATGTTTTTGATGTTTATAAGTGTGACGGCGACTGTTCGGACTTAGATATCTAGATCTAGGCTTGATTAGGATGTTTTAATTTAATCCAAACATAGGGTTTTGTTCACGGGTCTTAGATCTATAGGTTTACCGTCTCAATTTGTACAAAAACATGTTAGAAATTGATGAATTGAAGATTAGAGGTATCAGTTGTCGGTGCACATAATGTCAAATTAAACCCAAACTAGGCCGAATTAGAGAAAACTGAACATAGGGTTTTTTTAATCGGCGAAAACTCTACGTGAAAACATGTTCAATTTTGACAAAATGTTAGAAAAATTTTGATGTTCATAGATTATTCAAACTATTCTTCATGTTCTGTTGATCGAGTGGCAGTTCGATCGAATGGCAATCTGCTCGGATGGCCATCCGATACAATGCACATTATATGTTTGAATTTATTTTAAGTGTTGTCTTGAAATTCGTGCCTTATTTGTTAACAAGAGTTTTGGATAGAATGGCAACTCGATCGGATGGCAATCCGATCGGATAGCCATCCGATCCATTGCACACGCTCAACTGTTTCATGAGCTTCTCTGATTGTCATTGATCGAATGGCAATCTGATCGGATGGCCATCCGATCCACATAACTCACTCACATGGTTGTCTTGTCAAAAGTGTTGACCTGTCTTTCACTTGGATCGAGTGACAATCCGATCGGATGGCAATCTGATCCAAATGCACAAGACTTGTTCAAATCTGATCATTATATGTGATGGTTCATCTGATCGGATGGCAATCCGGTCGGATAGCCATCCGATCCTCAGTACTGTATAGAGTGTAAAGTTCCAGAGTTAGAAAATTTTTTGAAGTTTTCAAAATTTTGACACTTTTCACTTCTTGTCTCGAACTTTGTGCAAATGCTAACGCTGAATATTATTGCAGACAAGGGCATCATATTAGGACAAGTCTCACAACATTCACTGTATCTTGGATGAAAATTATGCAAACATGAGACCGTTTAAAGATACGGCGAAGTTTTTAAGGGAGAGTAGGATTAACAAGGCTTTAACTGATCAAACGACAGTATATGAGTCTCATGTTAGAATGTTCTGGAAATCAGTGAGGTATGATGAAAAAGAAAAAAATGATATATTCTGATGTTCAAAAGAAAGACAAGAATGATAAAGATATAGATGTTGAGATTAAGTTTAATGTGGGAGATTTGAGATGTGTATTGGTGTAACACCCCGAAAACGGGTTTGGTAATCAAACCACGTTAATAGTAAAGACGGGTAAGAGTACCGTTAGTGGTAAAAATTAACCCGGTAAATAGTGAGATCGAAATAAATAAACTTTATGTTAATTAAAAAGGAGAATAAATACTTTGAGAAAACAAAGTATATAGAAGGCCCGAGCTAACGGGACTTAAAATAAAACAGGGTATAACTTCCCGAACCCACTAAGTAACTTGGAATAACAACCTAGTTAGTTAAGTGTTATAAGATGTCAAGGAAAACTTGGTTAATAACACTTTTACAACACTTTGTTAGTTAAGGGGCTAAAGTTGGCTAAAGTGAAAGAGGTTTTATTTAACAAAAATAAAACACCAAAACACACACCTAAGTGTGTGTTCTGGTCGTGACTTCTAACAGGAGAAAAAGGGGTTTCCCTAATGAACCCTAAAATACACAAAATCAACCAAATCAAGAGGGCAAATCAAGTCTAAATCGAAAACCAAGCTAGGATTAGTGATCACTCGGGCTAGAGGATCACAAGGTATGTCAAAATTCACAATTTGGTTTCATCTCAAATTCTTGATAACTTGTGAAATCGAAACCTGAACTTGGTTGATTGATGTTTGAATGAAATTATGATAAATTCAGGGTTAGGAATGAACCCTAATCAATAATTTGATGCATTAATATTCATGCATGTGAAATTGAGAATCACCCATTTAGGTGTTAAGTGGGTCTTGTAGGAAGATGATGAACACTAGATTTATGATCATCAATTTGGTGTTATTTGATTTCCATAAAGTAAGTCTAGGTGTTGTGATGCATGCTAGACATAAGAACTTATGAATGATGTTAAAACTTGGGGTAAATAACTAGTTATGAAAATAGATTGTTGATTTTATAGAATATGCCCACAAGGTGTTTGCTAAAATGCCTAAGTGAATGTTTATATGTTGAAATTACGTATGAAACGCGTAATTGCCTTATTTGACTAATTACGTGAAAAATGGGTTTTGGATGATTTGATGAAATTGATGTTGTATTGGTGTTTATAAACACCATACTAACTTGTATGAAAGAACTACTTGAACAAAATGGGGATTTGTTAAGAGTTCATACTTGATTCGAAGTGGGTCTTGACACGAGAATTAAACTCATGATTTATGATTTAGTTCAATAAGAAAAGTAGTCAAAGATTCATAAGGTGTGAAAGTCATGATTTAGAATGACTAATCTAACAACCTTGTGAATAATGAATGATAGTTGGCGCTTAACAAGCTAGGTGAAGCTTGGGGAGCAAGCGGGTCAAACGAAACAAGGAAGAAGAAAAGACGTAACTTGGATACAAGGTAAGTTAAAACTTACACCTTTTATTTAATATCTATTTGTTTTATAGATTTTGAATAATCAAAAGTCACATTTGACTTATGATGTTTCGACCCGACATGCGCGGTTCGGAACAAAAGACAATAATGATAAACCACGTTGAATGGTTAAAAAGAGCAAATAAGGTCATTTAGTCATGTAATGATTAATAAATAACGAGTTTTGAATGATTTACCTTATAAGGTAAATCAATACAATTAATAAGGGTAAAACGGTAATGTGGTCACTTGTTGACAATAACCGTTAGTTTTGAAGGACATTTTATGGCGTAAGATACAAAGGGGTCAAATTAATCAAGAAATAGATTTATAAGTAAATTGACCGTACGGTGTAAACCGGTACAAGTCATGTAGACGAGATGATAATAAATCCATCTCGTAGAAGTAAACGGTCATATAGACCAAACGGGTCAAAAGGTGAAAATATCACCCTTTGACAATATCGGCTAATGTTTTGTCGAGTTGCATGATTACAGGAATAAATATCGATTGAATGATGACATCGCTATTACTTAGCGCCACTAAGGCAAGGTATCGTAACGGGTCAATACATTGATCCGAGCCAGGTTTGTGTAATGATTCAACTCATCATGTAGAATTTGAGGTTTTCTAAGAATTAAACAAGGTCAAATTGGATATTTGGTTATCTTAAAGATAAACCGAATAATTCAAGTTATAAATGTAGTGTTTTAGAAACATAATGGTTTATAAACAAGGTCATAGTTAAAAGACCGGATTTTTGGGTCAAACAAGTATCTGAAAGTCCTTTGTCGTAAAAGAAGGATCAAAATTGACCAAAACGCCCTTGTAGGCTAAATCGAACAAACAACCCTTAAAGGTTGTTTGGAAACGAGTTTCATGATTAGATAAATACTTAGAATAAGTGTAGAAGTTGAAAGATGTAATACGTTAGTCAAATGGCTCTATTTGAGTCTTGCCGTAAAATAATAATCCGAGGGGTAAAACTCGGAACATATAGATATCCACATTAGATCCAACACACTTATAGTTGTAGTGGAAGATTACTTGATAAGAAATGTAGAAATAAGATGCTAGAAATGAATGAAAGCGATTTCAAGCTTTAAAGTGCCTAAATACCCTTAACGGGTCAAAATAAGCATACGAGCGAAAACGGGTTTAAATTGTGTAATAAACCTATGATTAGAAACTAATATGGTAGGTAACATTAATTTGAAGAAGTATATGAGATATAGGAATCAAACAAATACGTTTCTTTGATAAAATGCATAAACGGGCTAAAATTCGGTAAAAAGGTGATGAGTCGAAGGCTTAAAAGTCTAAAAATTTATTTTGTTGGATGTTGGGTTTTAACTCCATTAGATGGAGAATTAAATTACGGTCGCGTAGGAAAAAGAATCGGGTAAAACGGATCAATAACGAAGAAGTTATGGCCGTTTCCGTTAAAACTGGCATAGCTGAACTGAGCTGCAGACCTGCTGGAAAACGGTCTCCCTCGCGTGGCGCGAGGGAGCAACTGGGTTCCTTCGCGTGGCGCGAAAAACCCTGTTTTAGCGAAAAAAATTTATTTTAATCAGTTTCGCTTCCCGGACTCGTTTAAATACGTTTTAAGTTACGTATGACTAATCCAACTCATGTTTTATGAGTTTCAGGTATAATTTTAGCACCGGAGGACGATCAAGCGCAACGAAGAACCGAACACGATCAAGAAATAAGCTTCCGCACTATGTATCGTTGTTATGTAAAATGACGAACTCACACATAATATGTTGTATAGTTTTTAATTCTGTAAAACGTTTAATGAACCCGTATTTTCAATGTATTTGAAATCATAACTACCCGTTTATTTTCGTAATCTATACGAAAACCGTTAAATGATAATAAGGGTGTTACAAGTTGGTAATCAGAGCTCAAGGTTGTTGACAAATGTGTTCGGTTCGAGGCTTGATCGCAAATCCGGTAAGTACATGTATACCAATGGTCTAGTATGATTAAAGTGTTGAGAACAACACATATGGTTATCGTGTAATACACGTTACACCAATAAAAACGATATAGAATAGATATAGTCAACGAAATTACACGCGTTGATGCGTATAGTAGAAAAGCCTTGTATTATAATACGGGCATCCTTTAATGTTGAAATCACTAATTGTTGTATATGTTTTAGTTGAAGGACACTCGCATATGAGGATAGCGAGAGTTTAACAAATCGCAGATTTGACAGAGGAACGGTCCAAAGAGTATGCTCATCAAGGACCTAAATCGCGTAACGGTCGCGAACAAGGCTAATGGCAAGAGAAGCCCGCTAGGGCAAACATTACCAGGTGCACATTTTAAATTTAATTGCATAAATAGTAATATGCAACAAATATGTAGAAATTGAAAGTTGCATATGTAGATTAAAAAACTTGGAAAAACCCGAATAGAAAATGTATTCGGGATATTGTTTCCAAGAGAAACAAATAGAGGCATTACTTACATGGGGTGTAATGTGAAAATTATAAAAAGGTCATGTATACCAGGTGTTGATCGCTTACTCTGGCCAAGTAAGTAGTGAACACGTGGTACCATGAACTTCTTATGATGGACACATTTATGTCCGATGTAGTAAGGGTGGGGTGAATGGGACTAATTTAAATGGTACCCAAATGAATCAAATAAGTAAGATATTTGATAGTAAACGTAAACGTAAGTCGGATGACGGAAGCGTATTACGTAAGGATAACGAGCCCGAGAGAAGGGACAAGGATCAAGTAAAAAGAAAAAAAATACAGACCGACCAATAGGAATGCTAAGGCATAGGGATAAAAGTTTGACTGTCACAAGTGATGAAATTCACATGGACAAGTCAAACGAATTGAATAAAGAATAAATGATTAATTAGAATAAAAGCGATGGATCTCGCTAAGACGACCAAATAAATTAAAATAACGTCTAAAACCATATAAGAATGGTTACGTGAAAATGATTACGGTAAAGATACCCGATGAATGGGTAGGATTTGGAAAGAATGCGTAAACCGAGAGACGGGAAAGCGAAATAGAAAGTCAAAAGACTCGGAATATGAGTCATGACTAAAAGACAATGAAAATTTGCAAACAAGAAATGTAACTACGCTCAACTATTTTAAAGTTGAACGGGCTGAATAAAGAATGGAGTTTGATGTTCACAAGTGATGAAATTTCACACGAACAAGTCAAACGAGATAAATAAGGTATAAAAACTAAGTAGTGCAAGTAAGCGCAAACTGAATAATGGAAGCGCAAAACATTAATGAACCTACGTGATGGGTCATAAAGGAATATATACAGGAAAAACGCAAACTAGTGAGACAAAGAGGAAACGTAAAACTAAAAATTCGGTTTTTAGTCAAAAACAACGTTTTAACAAAACATAAGTGGTATGAAGTGATTTAGAAAATCTTATACACACATAAGGCCGGTATAAAGTGACGACGACTGATTAGTCTAGCCGGTAAAACTATTTGAAGTCAAGATATTGTCATAACAGATACAAAGCACTTGTTAAATATAAGACAAGCGCGAAATAAACATGTTGACAGACTAACGCGGTTAATTAGATAAAGCGAGGGAATCGGTTGAGAATCCCCGCATAAAACTAAGACTATAAAGGAATAAATTATGGACTGTCAATATCCTGGTATGGATAATTGACAAAAGTTAAGAGAAGATCCTAAACTAAAAACTTCGGTTTTAGTAAGAAATAACGTTTTTACAAATATAAATTCTGATAGGAATTTGAATAGTAAGCATGAAAGATTCAAGTCTTGACACTTATAGGCGCAAGACGATATATTCGAAAAGTGATATTTTCGAAAATGAAAGGTTAATATAAATTAAACATGATGTGACACGATCACGGTTAGGAAATGCAATATAAAGTAGAATCACATTATAACCAAGCGAGCGATAAAAAGTAACTGGACTAATAAGTCTAGTTAGTGAGATCGGTTAAGGTCAGCAATTCAAATCAAGAAAATTTGGTTTGCTTGTAAGCAGTGGATTCGGTATAACTGAACCGAATAAATAAATTTGAAAACAAAAGAATTGGTTGATAAAAGTGAAAGATTTCACTAAAGACCCTTAAACGGGACAAAGTAACGGATTCGTAAAGAATTCAATAGTATATGAAAGCGATGTATATCGCTAAGTTAACTAAACTAGTGGAAATAACAAGATTACGTTATTTCAAGTTGCATTATGTCGTAAGAGATACGTAGACAATAAGTAACCAAAAAGATGTTACCATACTTTTCTGGTAATACTAACAATTGGTTAAAAGTATAAATAATGTTTAAAAGATTTCTCGGATCAAATACACTGAGTTTAAACTCAATGAATTATGTAAGAAAAGGTTTCGAGGACGAAACCTCTTTAAGGGGGGTAGACTTGTAACACCCCGAAAACGGGTTTGGTAATCAAACCACGTTAATAGTAAAGACGGGTAAGAGTACCGTTAGTGGTAAAAATTAACCCGATAAATAGTGAGATCGAAATAAATAAACTTTATGTTAATTAAAAAGGAGAATAAATACTTTGAGAAAACAAAGTATATAGAAGGCCCGAGCTAACGGGACTTAAAATAAAACAGGGTATAACTTCCCGAACCCACTAAGTAACTTGGAATAACAACCTAGTTAGTTAAGTGTTATAAGATGTCAAGGAAAACTTGGTTAATAACACTTTTACAACACTTTGTTAGTTAAGGGGCTAAAGTTGGCTAAAGTGAAAGAGGTTTTATTTAACAAAAATAAAACACCAAAACACACACCTAAGTGTGTGTTCTGGTCGTGACTTCTAACAGGAGAAAAAGGGGTTTCCCTAATGAACCCTAAAATACACAAAATCAACCAAATCAAGAGGGCAAATCAAGTCTAAATCGAAAACCAAGCTAGGATTAGTGATCACTCGGGCTAGAGGATCACAAGGTATGTCAAAATTCACAATTTGGTTTCATCTCAAATTCTTGATAACTTGTGAAATCGAAACCTGAACTTGGTTGATTGATGTTTGAATGAAATTATGATAAATTCAGGGTTAGGAATGAACCCTAATCAATAATTTGATGCATTAATATTCATGCATGTGAAATTGAGAATCACCCATTTAGGTGTTAAGTGGGTCTTGTAGGAAGATGATGAACACTAGATTTATGATCATCAATTTGGTGTTATTTGATTTCCATAAAGTAAGTCTAGGTGTTGTGATGCATGCTAGACATAAGAACTTATGAATGATGTTAAAACTTGGGGTAAATAACTAGTTATGAAAATAGATTGTTGATTTTATAGAATATGCCCACAAGGTGTTTGCTAAAATGCCTAAGTGAATGTTTATATGTTGAAATTACGTATGAAACGCGTAATTGCCTTATTTGACTAATTACGTGAAAAATGGGTTTTGGATGATTTGATGAAATTGATGTTGTATTGGTGTTTATAAACACCATACTAACTTGTATGAAAGAACTACTTGAACAAAATGGGGATTTGTTAAGAGTTCATACTTGATTCGAAGTGGGTCTTGACACGAGAATTAAACTCATGATTTATGATTTAGTTCAATAAGAAAAGTAGTCAAAGATTCATAAGGTGTGAAAGTCATGATTTAGAATGACTAATCTAACAACCTTGTGAATAATGAATGATAGTTGGCGCTTAACAAGCTAGGTGAAGCTTGGGGAGCAAGCGGGTCAAACGAAACAAGGAAGAAGAAAAGACGTAACTTGGATACAAGGTAAGTTAAAACTTACACCTTTTATTTAATATCTATTTGTTTTATAGATTTTGAATAATCAAAAGTCACATTTGACTTATGATGTTTCGACCCGACATGCGCGGTTCGGAACAAAAGACAATAATGATAAACCACGTTGAATGGTTAAAAAGAGCAAATAAGGTCATTTAGTCATGTAATGATTAATAAATAACGAGTTTTGAATGATTTACCTTATAAGGTAAATCAATACAATTAATAAGGGTAAAACGGTAATGTGGTCACTTGTTGACAATAACCGTTAGTTTTGAAGGACATTTTATGGCGTAAGATACAAAGGGGTCAAATTAATCAAGAAATAGATTTATAAGTAAATTGACCGTACGGTGTAAACCGGTACAAGTCATGTAGACGAGATGATAATAAATCCATCTCGTAGAAGTAAACGGTCATATAGACCAAACGGGTCAAAAGGTGAAAATATCACCCTTTGACAATATCGGCTAATGTTTTGTCGAGTTGCATGATTACAGGAATAAATATCGATTGAATGATGACATCGCTATTACTTAGCGCCACTAAGGCAAGGTATCGTAACGGGTCAATACATTGATCCGAGCCAGGTTTGTGTAATGATTCAACTCATCATGTAGAATTTGAGGTTTTCTAAGAATTAAACAAGGTCAAATTGGATATTTGGTTATCTTAAAGATAAACCGAATAATTCAAGTTATAAATGTAGTGTTTTAGAAACATAATGGTTTCTAAACAAGGTCATAGTTAAAAGACCGGATTTGGAAACGAGTTTCATGAATGTAGTGTTTTAGAAACATAATGGTTTCCAAACAAGTATCTGAAAGTCCTTTGTCGTAAAAGAAGGATCAAAATTGACCAAAACGCCCTTGTAGGCTAAATCGAACAAACAACCCTTAAAGGTTGTTTGGAAACGAGTTTCATGATTAGATAAATACTTAGAATAAGTGTAGAAGTTGAAAGATGTAATACGTTAGTCAAATGACTCTATTTGAGTCTTGCCGTAAAATAATAATCCGAGGGGTAAAACTCGGAACATATAGATATCCACATTAGATCCAACACACTTATAGTTGTAGTGGAAGATTACTTGATAAGAAATGTAGAAATAAGATGCTAGAAATGAATGAAAGCGATTTCAAGCTTTAAAGTGCCTAAATACCCTTAACGGGTCAAAATAAGCATACGAGTGAAAACGGGTTTAAATTGTGTAATAAACCTATGATTAGAAACTAATATGGTAGGTAACATTAATTTGAAGAAGTATATGAGATATAGGAATCAAACAAATACGTTTCTTTGATAAAATGCATAAACGGGCTAAAATTCGGTAAAAAGGTGATGAGTCGAAGGCTTAAAAGTCTAAAAATTTATTTTGTTGGATGTTGGGTTTTAACTCCATTAGATGGAGAATTAAATTACGGTCGCGTAGGAAAAAGAATCGGGTAAAACGGATCAATAACGAAGAAGTTATGGCCGTTTCCGTAAAAACTGGCATAGCTGAACTGAGCTGCAGACCTGCTGGAAAACGGTCTCCCTCGCGTGGCGCGAGGGAGCAACTGGGTTCCTTCGCCTGGCGCGAAAAACCCTGTTTTAGCGAAAAAAATTTATTTTAATCAGTTTCGCTTCCCGGACTCGTTTAAATACGTTTTAAGTTACGTATGACTAATCCAACTCATGTTTTATGAGTTTCAGGTATATTTTTAGCACCGGAGGACGATCAAGCGCAACGAAGAACCGAACACGATCAAGAAATAAGCTTCCGCACTATGTATCGTTGTTATGTAAAATGACGAACTCACACATAATATGTTGTATAGTTTTTAATTCTGTAAAACGTTTAATGAACCCGTATTTTCAATGTATTTGAAATCATAACTACCCGTTTATTTTCGTAATCTATACGAAAACCGTTAAATGATAATAAGGGTGTTACAATTGGAAATAGGAGATAATGATGATAACCCTACCATTGTTCCTGAACGATTATGCAAAGGTCTATGATTTAGAATGGGTTTTGTAGGACATGTAAACGGCAAATATCTCAAGTCCATGTTTTGCCGACCTTACAAGTTTCTAGTTCACTGCGTAATACATGCTCTATCTCACAGGAAGGGAGCTTATGACGAACCATCAGATTACATAATGAATATTATCACTTGTTTGGTGCTTAATAGGCCTTACAATATATCTCAAGTGATATTTGATCATATGGTGAATAATATCAGGGGTGAGAAGTACATTATGTACCCCAGGTTCATACAAATGATGATAGATGATCAAGTGCAAGATCTTGTGAAGGATCCTGAAGATGAGTTAGGTCTACGTCATATGACAGCTGAGACTTTGGGAAGATTAAATCAATATAAGCTGAAGAAAGATAAATCGGAACCAAGAGTTAAGCATATGATCTGTAAGATTGCCAATCCAAGATACGTTGCTCCTGAAAATGATGCTTGGAGGCATGAAAACAGCAATTCAGAGAATGAGAATGATAGATTAAGTGGAATGCATGAAAAGAAGTTAAGATGCTGGTTCGTAAAGGATGGAAAGAGGAAGAGAACACCTAAGGCCTCTCCAGCTGTGACTACACCGAAAGTGACACCGAAGATTGTTGTTAAGGGAATAGTTGAAAGGGGGAGTCGCTAAGAGAAGTTAGATTATTCTTTGTTATATCTTTCTAATGATTGTTTAATGTTTGTTGGCCTTCAAAGAAATTACCACAAAGACTTATTGATGAAACGGTGATCCCTCCAGCTGATATAACTCAAGAAGGTGTTGAATTGGCGAAAGTGACGTTTGAACAATATGTAAAGCATACTGAAGATGTTACCCAGACTCATGCTGAGAAAGTTGCTAAAGAAACTGGTGCATCATCAATGAAAGATCAAATAAAAGATGTTAAAGAGAAAGAACCTGAGGGGATTGTTCATTCAGATTCAAGTGATGCTGATGATGAATCTTCTGATACAGAATCCGAGGTTGATAAGTCAAAAATAGGGGTTGGAAAAGTTACGTTGAAAAAGAAGCCTCAAAAGAAGAAAAAGGGTTCAGATGAAGAGGATTCTTCTTATATTCCAACAGATGAAGAGAAAAAGAAACAACGAAGAAAGCGCAAAGTAGTTCAAACAGGTGTCATTCCCAGAAGTGTGAGAGCTAGAAAGGGAGCTGCTGCAGTACAAAAAGATCAAAGTGGTAAAGGTCCGGTGGTTGAAACTCCAGAGGTTCAAATTGAAGTTCCTGAGGTTGAACAAGTTCAGAATGTTGAAAAGAAAGCTGGTGATGATGATGAAGTTGTGATTACTGATGAAAGGGTTTCTACACCACCACCACCACTAGAAAATCAACCTATTCCAGAGGATGCTGAGACGTCAAAGCCAAAGAAAACTGTTCTTCCTGATCCATTTGAAGGTTTTCCTAACATTCATGGTGAACTCAAAGATGATATTCTTCCTGATGAAGAATTTGATATGTTTCATGATGCAACGGTCAAAGATTTGAAAAAGAAAGTAAGTCTTCTAGAGAAAGAGAAAGCAAAAGCTGAAGCAGAACGTGATGAGTTAAAAGAGCAGCTTGAGAAGATTACTAAAGTGAATGAAGAAATAAAGTCCGTTGTGATTAAGCATGCAAAGAAGATAAAGACTTTGGGTGAAGATGTGGATGATAATGCTAAGCTTTTTGAACAACTATCTACAGAGATTTCTGATCTGCATGTGAAGAATGCAAACATGAGTGATACAAATCAGACTCTACATCAGATGTTACAAGAACTTCATGAAGCGTCTGCAAATGAAATCAAGGTGTTGAAGCTGGAGATTGAAGCTTTAAGAGCCAATAAGACTGTGAAAGACGAACAACTTAACATGTTATATACAGTAATGGAACATCATCTGGGTATCAATGTTCAAGCTATCTACAACAACATAGAGATTCAGAGGGTTGAGGAAAGAAGGGCTCAGAGAGAAAAGGAGTTGGCCCAGGAAGCAACTTAGAAAAGGAAAGGATTGGCTGTTGATACAAAAGAGACACTTGGTTCTTCAAGTCAACCTGAAGTTGATGTTGAAATGGTAGATGCTACAGTAAATGAAGAAGAGCATATGGATGTTGATCCACAACAAAGCTTTGTACTTGTTGGTGAAGCTACTCATCTCTCTTATAGCTTTAATGATATAATTCGTTTTATTTAAGTTGAACAACGAAAAAGGAAGGCGAGAGAACCTGAAGTGAAGTTATTATGTTGGAAAGAAGAAGAAAAGGAAGAAGAAGAGGATCAAGAGATGGATTATTGGTTGAATGAGATTGAAATCTATGATCCGTTGAATGATAAAGATGATGATGAAGATCAAGGTTCAACAGGGTTATTGATTGTAACACCTTCTGTCCAACAATCGTTGAATGATTTTCTAAATGACGAAATCAATGAGCAGGAGGAGGAGCAGCACCAGGAGTCTTTTTATTCTGGAAAGCAAAAGACCGATCAGGTATTCCTCACACAACCAACTGTTATATATTTGAATGCTCCATTTGAGGGGGAGATGGAGGTACCGAGGTCGAGGGCAGAGATGTTTGAGGAATTGGGTTTAGAAGATGAGAATCTAAAGTTCGATATTGAAGATGAAATCCCATCATCGCCAGAAAAGGAGTATGAGTTTAAATATGCAAATGAAGCTGAAAATTTTGATCATGTGGAAGTTGAAGAAGGTTCAGATACATCTGAAGAAGATACGCCTTTTCATTATTCTTGCGTTGATGAAACTTTTCCAACTCTTGCCAAGATGTTTAAGGAACAAAATAAAGATGAATTACGAAGAAAAGTGGTTGAAAAGATAACAACTGAAGGAATTCCACAAACGGTTCCACAAGAAACTTTGTTGGAAGGCAAGAAAAACTGGTTTAAAGGTGATGCCAAAGGAGAGGAAGTCCAGGAGACCTCTTCAATATTTCACGAGTAATGCTGATACATCTCTGGGAGATATCTTATCATGGGGCTATCTTGAAGATCTGCAAGTTTATGCTATCAGACGGGAACAGGGAGTTCAATACTTTGATTTTCTGTTAGATATTCAAACACTCTCGTGGTGGGATGTTGAGGAGTTAGTGCAGACCAAGAATATCAAGCAATTTTATCATGGTCTTGATGTAAAGCAGCATGATCAGAGATTGTGGAAGTACATTAAGTTGCAGGCAAAGGAGCGTTTTCCAGATTGGAAGCCACAATATCCGAAACAAGATATAAAGATAGATCCAGTCACAGGGGAGAAAGACATCACTCTGATAATCAAGCCGTCGAGATGTTTGAAAAACATGCCTCTACGTGCAATGGAGCAGGATTTCTACGAAGATTTTCAAGGTTGAATGTACAACCAGAGCACAGCGGAAGCGGTAATTTCTCTATTGAGTTAAATGCCATTTTAGTCCCTGTGGTTTGGGTGATTTTGCCAGTTTAGTCCAAAGGTTTCATTTTTAACCTGTGGGTCCAAATAGGTTTCACTGTTGCCATTTTAGTCCACTGGGTTAACTTCATCCATTATTTCTGTTAACGAGAAGGGCGGTTCGGTCATTTTGTATGGCTGAATTGCCTTTCTAGTTAACAGAATTACATATAAAATGACCGAATTGCCCTTCTGGTTAACAGAAAAAATGGATAAAGTTAACCCGGTGGACTAAAATGGTAACAGTGAAACCTTTTTGGACCCACAGGTTAAAAATGAAACCTTTGGACTAAACTGGCAAAATGACCCAAACCACAGGGACTAAAATGGCATTTAACTCTTCTCTATTTGATAATAAAACTAGAGAAACAAGGAGGATAAGTGTGTTAGACCCATTGTGGTTAGTCAATTGCTCGAAGAAGGATATTGATTGTCTATTCTACAACAAGATTGTGTATGAAAAGCCAGATAAAGTTCAAGCTCAACAGTATCAGAAGTTAGTGAATTTATGCTACGCAAAAGACATCAATTCTGGCAGATATTGGAAGTCAAAGTTCAGAGACTTGGAGATAGATGAGTTCTTAAAGAGATATAAGCGCAGTAAAAAATTCAAAGAGATATCTGATAGAGCTGCGAAACTTGGAAGATGGAAGCTAATGAGACCTCCACCAACAGAAAGAAGAGAACAAGATCCCAAGATGGGATAGAAAGCGCGATGGCGATCCTGAATATAGAAAATACTGGAATGAAGTTGGTAGGCCTTTAAGGCGAAAGATGATTGCTGAGAGAGATGAACAAAGAAGATAGAAAGCTAAGGCGAGAAGACGCAGTAGGAAGACAACTTGAAGACTATGCAGGAAGGAACTACAGCTACATCCAAGGGGGAGTCTGTTAGTACATATGTCTGTAGCTTCCGTCTGCATCGAGTCTTTTGTATTTTGTCCTATTTGTATGTTTTTGTATATGTATGTATATGTATGTATTTGTGTGTCTAGACAGATCAGGGAACGGCGCATAACTGTTAAAGTGAAATCCATCGGACGACAAGTGTCATCCGAACGGATGGTGATCCGAACGGGTGACACTCCTCCTTCCCTGATTGCCTATAAATAGTGGACTTGTGTCATTTGTCCACAACTTTTGGAACCTTTTGCTGATTGCTGAGGTGAAGCTCTGTCTGTCTGAGTTTCATCTGGATCTTCTGTACTTTCACTATCAATCAATGAAATCAGACATGTTAAGCGTTGAAACTGTTGTATGTGATTCTCAGACGATGCCGAGGGATTCCGCACCTCGACACTGATCGATCCTGCTACGTTCTACGACTAGAACAGATCCCGCACATGGCCTAACATTTCTCCTATTTCTGCCCAGCATACTGGAGTTCGACATTTTCGTCCATAAAGTGCTTCGAACGGGGCAGCGTTGATGCTGGTGTGATAACTGTTGTTATAGGAGAATTCTATTAAGGATAGGTGGTCATCCCAATTTCCACCGAAGTCTATGACACATGCCCTGAACATGTCTTCTAGGGTTTGGATCGTCCTTTCACTTTGTCCATCTGTCTGGGGATGATATGCTGTACTTAAATTTAATCGTGTCCCCATTGCTTGTTGGAAACTTGTCCAGAAATGCAAAGTGAAACGAGTATCTCTATCTGGCACAATGGAGAGTGGACCTCCACATAGTGACACTACCTCGTCTATAAATAACTTAGCTAATCTTTCCATGCTAAAGGTTTCCTTCTGTTTTTCCTTAGGAGTGAATTTAAAAGAGTAGAAAATGAATTACAAACTTGGTACATATGATAAGATTTTTTTATTTGACCTTTTTCAATAAGGTCACCAACATTTTGTTTGATAGATGGGGGGGGGGGGGGCACTGGCTTCTGTTTTTCCTTAGGAGTGAATTTAAAAGAGTAGAAAATGAATTACAAACTTGGTACATATGATAAGATTTTTTTATTTGACCTTTTTCAATAAGGTCACCAACATTTTAGTTTTATAAATTTAGAGGTTTAAGTAGATTTTATTTTTATAAAACTGATCTATATAAAAAATTAGAAATTAATTTCTGTCTTAGTTTATAAACATCATTCGCCTTAATAGAAAAATTAACTTAGTTAGTGGTTGGATGAAAATTTATAAAAATTATGTGACAAAGCTATTATTTTTTTCATAAAAAATTGCATGTATATTCTTTTTTATTATATATGTAACAAAATTAATTAAATAAAAGAAATTTAAAAGAGTTTGAGTAAATTGCCAAAATCGTCCCTGTGGTTTTATATTTGCCAGTTTCATCAAAATATCCTCAACTTAATAGAAAAATAAACTAAGTTAGTGGTTTGGATGAAAATGGCAAAAAGTTACAAACGTTGGGGGCAATTTGGTACAAAAGTGTCATTTTGGACGAAAATGGCAAACCTGCCCAAACCTCAGGGACGATTTTGGCAATTAACTCAAATGGAAATTTGGTCAAGGGTTGACTAATGTAAATTGAAGTTAAAAATATACCCATGGCGTAAGCCGAAATGGGTTGAGCGTGTATGAAAAGAACTTGTGAAAAATCCGAAATGGGTCAGATGTATAAATTGGGAATCAAAAACCATGTTTTAAAATTATGCAACGTTTGGTCATATAGTCCAAACGGGTCAAATGGTGGTGATAACACCATTTGACAATATCGACTAATGTGGTTGTCAAGTCTTATGTTAACAGGAGCGATTAGCAATTTGGATAATTGCGTCGCCATAGAATATGGGATAATTAAAGTGAGGTATAAATCGGGTCTATTTGTTGACCCGGGCCAGGTGCGCATATATAGACTTATAGTTAAAAATGCAATGTTGGTCAAATAATTAGTGGAAGTCCTTCATCGTAAAAATGAAGGATTAAAATTGACCAAAAAGGCCCTTGATGGGTAAACCAGGCAAAAACGACCCTTAGAGGTTGTTTAGAAACTTATATTATTACTTTGTAACCCTTAGATGCGTGTAAAAGTTGTAGGTATAAACTTTCAAGGGTTAAATGCCTTAAAACGCGTCTTGCCATAAAATGACATATCCGAAGGATAGAACTCGAAATAAATAGTCTATTATATTATATCCACCACAATTATAGTTGTGGTGGAAGACTAATCAATATAAATGGGTGGAGTTATGAGGCATACAAGGAATGAGCGTAATTTATGCTTAAAAGTGCATAAATACCCTTAACGATCAAAATAAGCATCTAAGCAAAAACGGGTTAAGAATGCATAAAAACCCGTGATTTAAACCTTGTATAATAGGAAATAATTATAACATGATGTTCATGAGAGTTTGAATGCTACAAACAAGTTTGTTTGATAAAATCATGAACGGGTCAAAAAAATAAATTTTGTAGAAATATATAAAGCCGAAAGCTTAAAGACATAGAAAATTGTTATTCCAAATATTGGATTTTTACTCCATATGATGGAAAATTAAATTACGATCACGTAGGAAGAAACGTGACACAAAACGGATAAAAAATGAGAGAGTTATGTCCGTTTCGGTAAGAATTAGTTGGGTGGGAAAAGTGCAGAGCTGACACGGCCTGTGAACACTTGACACGGCCTGTGAACACTTGACACGGCCGGGTGAAGGTTCTGTGAAAAATACATGTTTAGCTGACTCGGTCGGGTGGAAACCTGACACGGCCGGGTGAAGGGGCTGAAAAAAAATATAATTTATTGTGTTTAATTCTTTTGTTCAAATGCTTTGATTTCCAATCGTTTGAATGAAATTGTATGATAGGTAACGATGCACTTTAGACCTTGGAGGATGATCAAGCCATGTTAAGAACCGAACACACAATCTAACGAAGCTTCCGCTACTTTAATAGTCTCTTTTGTTACCAAACTTATGTGAAACTATTATAACCATCTTTTGGATGTTTTAAACTTTTGTAAATATCGTTTGAAGGTTTTCAACTCTATGACGTCGTTTCATCGATGTTTTTATAAAACGGCGTTTAAAAATGCACTATATATTATATGAAATATTCAATAAATGTAAATGAAATATTCAATAAATGTAAGGGTCTTACAGTTTTCATATACGTCTTGTATGTCAGACTCGCACTCCTCGACACTTGTTGGTATGAGGAGTTGAATGGAGCCTGACACATTACTATCTAGACATATATCGACCAAGGGACTTCAATACAAATTCTATAGACTCTCACTCGACACTTGTTGGAATGAGGAGTTGAATGAAGCACAACGCTTTGGGTTAAAATTGTAAATTCTGACCCCTAAGCGCAGCGCTTTGGCCAAAGCGTGTCGCTTAGGTGCTGGGTTTAACCCCAAAACGCACCAGCTTCACTCATTTCACTTCAAAATCAAACAAAAGCACACACTTAAAGGTGAGATAACACACAGTGGATGATTTCGAGCTCGATTCAACACCGTTGTTGACGAGACAAAGGCTATAAGGTAATATTTTCGTTTCCCAATTTTGTACATTCATTAATTTTCATGTTTTGTATGTTTTTTGGATCAATTTGTGGGGTGATCTTCGTTGTTTGGTGTTTCTTTTGGAACAAAACCTTAGCCCTTAATTATTATTTTTTTGTAAATTATTTTTAAAATTGTTTTTAAAATTGTTATAAAATTGTTTTTAAATTAAATTTTGTTTTTAAAATAAAAAATTGTTTTTTAAATATAAATTGTTAAGACATAGTTTTTAAAATATAAATTGTTAAGAAATTGTTTTTAAATGTAAAAATTGTTTTTAAATATAAATGTTTTTTTAACACACATATATGGATATGGATTTCGACATGGATTTCGATGAGGAGGAGGTTCAGCAGGTGCAACAGCAGGCCAACAGCAGCCCGCAGTTGATCCACTTGATGGCCACACACATCTGACGTTCCCGTTGGGGTCGAGTAGGCATGAGAGGTGCGTGAAGTTGCGCACCATGGAGATAGGAGGACACGTGGGGATTGACTGGGAGTTGTTAGAGACCGTGACCGAGGCCGCGTGGGCGAGGGAGATAGTTGTATTGGACACTTTGTTTGCGCGTGTGTTCCAGATTTCGACAGAGCATTCGTATAGTGAGCTTAGTGTCGATTTTCTATCGTCATTTATATACGAGCCACATCCGAACGATTATGTGGAGGAACCGGACCATCAGGTGTATGAGATTTCTTTCCGTCTGGCCGGCCAGGAGTTTCAGATGAGTCTGTGAACGTTTGCCATCCATTCAGGTTTATACACATTGGCAGTGTTTGATACAGATATTTACACACAAGGGGCTAGAGCCTTAGACAAGCAGCCTTGTCACAACCCCCGACCCCACCCTGGGAGCGGGAGCCGTGAACCAGTCAAGTGGTACCGGTGTTTATTAAATACACAGCGGAAAAATTCTTCATCAGGATCGTAGTTAGGAAATAATTTCAGAGTTTATAAAAACACCAACTTTTAATATTAAATATGTCACACCCCAACCGATGGCGGAAACATCAGGGCGCGGCACTAGGCGAACCAGATTGCTCAAGAGAATCCATAACAACTATTAAATGGAAATATTCAAACGGTTAATTGTCCCATACCAATCAACAAATATCCCACAACAATTATTACAGATAGAGAATCTCAAAAGCAAAACAAGTCTGACAAACTAGATTTCTATTTGTGTAGTTTCTAGACTGCCTATCTTGATTTCCAGCAAACATAGCATTCTATCAACCTATCAAATACATTAAAATAAGGTCAATACATAAAATGTAAAGGTGAGTACACAAGTTTGCATAGTATATAGTATAGCGAAAGCGTTTACGCATAACTAGCATGTAACACATAGAAATGTGAATCAAGTAAGCTATCGACAATGACACATGCAACCGACATGACTGCGAGTTGTAGAATGCGCAACACATTATCACTACTGTGACCATGTGAAGTAAGGCCCTTAACAACCCCTGAATAAACAGGTGCTGAGTCCAAACTATAGTACTATCGTTGCTAAGGTGTCAGGCAAACAATCACTGTGTAAACATAACACACCAGCATTCATCGAATCACGTATAACATGCGAGAACGGTTAGCGTTTATAAAGAGTTTGAGTATTGTGTGCGTTGTGTTTTGAAATAGAACATATGTAACACCCAAAAGTGCGTTAAGCGAAAAAGGGCTCGAGTATACTCACAGTAGGTATTAAACACAACTTGATTGGATTAAAGGGAGCGCGTTGGAGTTAGACTGAGCATAGAACAATAGCGTAAGCGTTGAACAGTGCGTAACAGAGTGCCGGGTGTTGAGTGAGGATAACCCATTCAATCGGATGGTCATCCGAGCGGATAACCATTCGAACGGATGGCCATTCGAATGAGATGTGAGTGTTTGTAAAACGTTTGAAAACTTTTGAAGTTTTTGCTGTAGCATAGATGCCAAGTCATCCGGTCAGATGGTCATCCAGACGGATGGCCATTCGATCAGATGGCTATTCGATTGAAAAGTTCGATGTTTGATCAAAACGTTTAAGTGTTTGAAAGTTTTAAAGGGGCAGATCACCTGGTCGAAGGGTCATTCGATCGAATGGTCATCCGATCGGATGGCCACTCGAGTGGGCGATCTTGTTGCTTGGAAACTCGTAATATTTTCCAAGTTGAAAAGGTTTTGAGTTTAGCGGAGACGGTGTGATGACGTGTTAAACAACAGGAATCCACCAAGGTCCAGCGCATTCGATCGGATGGGAATCACCCCATTCGATCGTACTCACTGTTCTTTTGATGAAGTCTCATGTTCAACCCGTTAATTGGTCATCTCTCCGGTGGAAATTCATCTTCAAGCCGGTTCTCCACTAGAGAATGGGTAGAGAGCTTGACTAAGTCTAGATTCCATCGATTTTGAGTAGAATGTTGAAGAAAAGTTGAAGAGAGTAGAAAAATAATTGGAAAATGTTGAGATTCTGTTAAGATTTGTGTTAAACAGTATGGAAATCCTTTAGATCCGAACCAATCTTGACGAGATGACATCACACCATCGATTTCATAAGCAACTGTGATGATGTCACATTCAAGGGGTCCAAATAAGGTGATTTCATAGTGAAAACCAGTGATTTTGATGGAGAAGATGATGAAGAAGTGTGTAGTGATGAATATTGTACAAGATTTGAGAAGAAACACTTACGAAATGGCCTTTAATCGAAAGAAAAGTGCTTGAGAATGACTGGGAGCGAGTTGGTCGGATAAAGTTGTCACATCAGTGAACAGTGATGTACGGGCGGATATTTATAGGGTGAGAGGGGAGTTAAGGCGGTGGAGTAGTGGTGTCGGATGGCCAGTCGATCGGATGGCCATCCGATCAGATGGTCATCCGGATGGATGTCCATTCGATCGAATGGTCATTCGACCAGCCGAGTTGTGCGAGTTAGTTTCCAACTTTCATTTTGTGCGTTAAGCGTTGCGTCTAAGCGAGTTGCGAGTAATGGTTGCATTGAGATAACCACATATCATTAAACAAGTAATTACATAAATAACACACAATCACATAAATGCATAAACGCATAAACGCAAATCTGCGTTTCGAGTTTGCGTTGAGATTGCGTGGCGATAGCGTTTAGTATAAACATGCGACATAATATGCGATAAATGCGTTAAGTAGTATACGTTGTAAACTGCGTTAAATGCGATAACTGCGTTTTGAAATAAGCGTTGCGAATACATTGTAAAATATAGTTTAAAATAGTTAACCCATAGCAATAATCGATATCTCGAGAGCATAAGTCAATTAAGCAATAAATGACAGATCTAAGTAATGACACGACTTGACCCAGAAAGTCGGGTTGTTACAAAATAAATGGGCTAAAACTCATATTCAATTCAATTGTTTTTATAGGGATAAACCCCAAATAAATAAAACATAAATTTCTTTATTTATTCAGGTATTTATAGCCACTTTATTTAAGCCTTCAGTGCTCCATAGCTGGCTTCTATTATCTTTACAGTAAGTTACCTGAAACGTGTTTTGAAAATATCTTATCAGTAATAAATACTAGCGAGTTCATTCAATTTTTATAAAAATATATATTATTATACTTTACAACATTAAGGGTTTTTATATTTGTTTATATTTTACCCAAAACTTAATAAGTATTTGTCATATGGTGGCAGTTCCGATATGACAGTGGTCATGTCACTCATTGGCTCACTTTCGTCCAATAGTGAAGTTTATCAAGTAATTATATCTTACTATTATTCAAAGGTATCTGTCACTAGGTGATTCCCGTGACGGTGGTCATATCACTGTTGATCATTCTTTCAACTAGTGACTGGGGTCGTATCACTGTTGATCGTTCTTTCAACTAGTGACTCTGGTCCTATCATTGTTGATCATTCTCTCAACTAGTGACTCTGGTCATATCACTGTTGATCATTCTTTCAACTAGTGATGCTTATCAAATAATGTATACCAAATTTCACATATCGGTAGTAATTGCTGAATACCTAACCCAACTATACATGTATAGTAATAGATTACTGTATAATAGATAGAATATAATGTATTATATATAAATACATATTTCATTTGTCAATTAACATATTATTGTAACATTATAATATTTAATGTTGCAATATATATTTAACTAGATTTACCACCCGCCGCAATGCGGCGGGGCGTATTGGTGCCTAATAGCACCAATATCACACCACCATCAGCGACAAACAATAATGAAGTTACGGTGTATTAATGTAAAGAAATTAGACTGCAACGAAAATATAGAAAATAATAATTAAGTTGATTTAGGACCCCGCACGTTGTAACGAACCTATCAAACAGGGAAAAGATAGACGACGTAAAAACATTGAACCACACATGCACGTTGAGCCGTGTTAATTCGCAAAATCTAGTACGAAGCGTAAAACAAAATGTTAAAACGTTGAACCACACATACGTTACGCCATGTTAACTCGCAAAATTTAAAACGAAAAATCAGCGAAATATGAAAAGTGTGGGGACCAAAGTTGAAAGTACAAAAGTTGTAAGGTTGAATTGGAAGAGATGTAAACTTTTTGTGTTATAAGTAGAAAAAACAAATAGCTTTGGGTTAAAAATGAAACATCAAATATTTTTTTTTGAAAACCACCCTAAGCATAAGGTACACACCTATATGCATACAAATGTTGTTTATTTATAGTTTGTTAATTACATATAATTATATTATAATGTTATAACACATATAATATATTATATGTGTTGATATTATATAATATAAATTAATATATATAGTTATATTATAATATATTTTAACATAATCTTACTATGAGCCAAATTTTTCAATAGTGATTCTTTAATATAACTAATGATCCTGTTTATTTTAATATGTTTATTAATTATATTTTCTTTAATATAACTAATATATTTTAATACTGATTAATAAAACTCTATTTCATATACACACCATTTAGATTTATTTCAATCATACATTAAATTTATTAATAACTTAAGAAAGTAATGTAAAAATAATATTATTTATAGGCTACTGGGGCACAATTCCCCCGTGCTTGTGGTCATGCTACTATTTGCTAACTTTTTGGTCAATAATAACGAGTGTCAAGTAATGTATACAAAACCCCATATACTGGCAGCTATTGCAGAATATAAAAACTTAATCACTGTAAGTATAACTGATAAACATTTAGGGTTTTATAAAGCATTTTTAAATATAACTGTATCACAAAAAGGTGATAAAAAGGAGAATGACTCACTTTGTAACTTTAGGGTTCAACTAAAAGCCTTCTGGTATAATCTTGGGTATAACTCCTGAGCTATTTAATAAAATATATAATGCATTCGCGTTAAGTATAGTAACCCAATTCAACTTTATCAATACGTCACGAGACATAACCCCAACGTACTAAGTCGGACAGAACCTTGACATGCGTTGTTGGGTCCTAGATCAATCGGACAGGGTATCGACTCGGTGATCAAGGGTTAAAACACTTAAAACAGGGCAGGGCTTTTGAAGTATTATATGTAAAATATTAAAGAAATTAAGGAAATATAGAGTGAGATGGCGAGATGGAGAGATTGAGCAGATTTCTTTATGAAAGTTAACATTCTATATATAGCCTCCAAGAAACTTGAAGCTTAAGGTTGTAAGGCCACGTATCCGATGCACATAAATGTCTCATACACGTACACACTTTGAATATGAAATGCAAAGATTTAGATTTTTATTATTTTATTATTTATATATATTATAATTAATTCAGCTGCTTCATTCATTTAGCGCTTATAATTTCTAAAAAATGACGTTTTATAAAATAATGAATATGTCATTAGAACGAGAATATTTGTGTCTACATTTTGACCCAAGTTTCATTAAAAACGGAGTAAGTTCAAATATAATATAGTTTTATAATTAAATTATTAAACGGATCATATGTTCCTCAAAATATCTTATATTTCTAACAGTCAATTAATTAGTATCATACTCCAACCAAATAGTTTTTAAAACTATGTAAAAGCGTATAAGAATAAAAAGGGGTCGAATAATTATATTAAAAATAAAACTAGTTACTAGTGGTTAATAAATTTAAACAAACCTATAATTCTTATATGATAAAAATGGAAAGGTTACAAGCCTTAGACAAGCATACCCTACATTACCACCAGCGCGCGCTCACTAGGCATCGTGCATGAGGGTGACCCGCTGCTGTCCCCGGCAATCCCATCGACTACATTAGGTCGGGCGTCAGTATCGAGCATCCGTTTGACGCACATGTTTGACAACATTGGTGTGCGGTTTCAGACGCGAGATTACTAGGTTTTTCACCCAGAGGTGTTGCCGGAGGTGATCCTGGTTGTCATTGAGCTAAGTGATGGAGTACTAGCGCCTCCACATGTTCAGGTTGCGACTCGGAAGGCTCAGCTTGAGGCTCTGGGTCAGGGTCAGGGTCAGGGTCAGGCTCAGGATCAGGCTCAGCCTCCACCTTCGCCTTTGCATTCGCCTCCGGCTGATCACGTCATGGAAGACGACGACACCTCCGCAGTACCCACAACACGTCTATGCCGACCTGCCTTCTACTGCGTAGGCAGTGGCTCGGGACTTTGATCAGTTCCACCGACGTTCTGAGCGATACCAGATGTGGATCATTGAGACGCTCATGGAGGTCCGTGCCCACGTGGGATTGCCGCCCCATCCACTGCCACCGTCCCCACCGCCAGATGATCAGTAGCTTTAGTTTGTATTGGTTTTATTTTGTATTAGACATTTAGTTGTACTTTTGTTTTTGTATGTACAAACTGATTTTATATGTATATATATATGTGTGTGTATATATATCTATGTAGTTGATCTTTTATTTTCACGATGTTTGTTTGGATTGTTTGCGCTTATTTCATACTTCAATTTCGCAACTTATTGTATGGTGTTTTAATTAAACATGTTCGTGTAATTTAACAAAATAAAACTGGTTAACATTTATAAAGATAATGGCATAAAGAAACGTATCTTATAAATGACTGTTATAAATCAACTATAACCGGGCCTATATTTATAAAAACAATCGCAATACGCATGAACCATCAATACCTTATCTCTAACCATTAGAAACCTGGCAACTTCCAGAGGCGGTACACTCACGTTAAAAGACCGTTATAAATCAACTTTAAATTATATATGTTTTATATAAATAAAACTCAAATCTACAACTTTTCAACAAAAAAAAAAAACACACACAACCAAATACAATCAAACAACAAATCAACACTCCACTTTTTTCACCCAAAAACAAATAAACCACCTATGCGCTACGCTTTGACCAAAACCCAGTAGTTAGATGTGTCTAAAAAGCCAACTAGGATGTGTGAATAGGCAAAGCCTTTTTATCATCTAGGTAGATCCAAAAAGATGCAAATTTTAATATAGGGTTAATGGATTTAAACACCCCCAACTATGGCCATTTGGCCGATGGCACTCTCAACTTTCACTTTGGCTCAGACCACTCCCAACTTAACACTTCGATTGTCATGGCACCCCTTCGTTAAATATGCACTAACCAGGTTACTAAAATAAGCCTATGTGGCAATTTAATCTGATGTGGCATGTCCTACGTGTCAAGTATAGTCATTCACCTTCTTTAAAACCCCCAATCCCTCACAACCTCATTCTGTGAACCCTAATCCTCACTCATAGAGCAAATCAGACGCACCTTGGAGCAAATCCATCATCAACATATGATCCGGTCGATTTCCGTGAAGAACAAGCCCTAATCTTGAATCAAAATGAGCTCATCTTCTACGTCTTCATCCACAGTATCCAGAAACCCTAAATTGTTTAAGGTTGATTTGGAGGGTAATGTGTACTGCCATCATGATGTTGTAGCAGTTGTTCGAGTTGTTGGACGTAAAAGTGTGCGGCAAGGTCAACAATTCTATGGATGCTCACATTGGCCGGTATGTTCCACCTTAACTCCAAGTATTTTTCTTGAATTGAATTGATTGATTAACTGAGGTGTTGTTGGCTTTTGCAGAGATCAGACTGCAAGTTCTTCTTATGGAAAGAAGATGTCGACAAAATGTTCAACCAACATGCATTTCTGAACTGCAGGTTCAGTTCAGAAGACCTGAAATATGAAAACATGGTCTTAGTAGAAGAGAATAGGTGGTTAAAAGCAAAGATATCTGGAACAGAGTCGAAATGGAACAAGCAATATGTGTTAACCTTGTTTATTGGCATTAGCATAGTGTTGTATATGTTTAGGTAGTATGAACTGTCTTGTTGTTGTAATTGTACACTTTTGATGAAATTTAATGCAAAATCCTACTCCTTGATTGTATATATCTGCACATGTATTGATATTACCAGATTAGTCAACATATCCAAACTGTATTTTGACCAACAAATGTCAAAGGTCATGATATAACAAGAACCATACCTCTAATGGGTCTGCACATGTGTCCAAATCTGTGTATGTTGTCCAAGCTGCACAATGCATATGGGTCAAAACTGCACAATGCATATGGGTCAAAACTGCACATGCATATGGGTCAAAACTGCACAATGCATATGGGTCAAAACTGCAAGTGTCCAAATCTGTGTATGTTGTCCAAGCTGTAATGACCAAATCTGTACTATATAATGACCAAATCTGCACTATATAATGACCAAAACTGCATATTATAATGACCAATCAACCAAAATGCATAAAGACCATAAGCAAGACTTATACCATTACATAACCAACAGTTATAACATTACCAAAAGTTACCCTAAAGAGTTATAACATCACCACAAGTTATCCTAGAGAGTTATTACATAAGTTAAAGTTGTCCAAACAGCCAACAACACAAAAAGGTCATAAAGACCACAAAAAAGTCAAACATGTCCATTTATCACAAAAAAGTCAAACTATGACTTTTTAACTGCTGCCTTGTATGTTCCCTTTCCATTTGACATTTGACTTGACAGTTGACTTGACAGTTGACTTTTTAGCTGACTTCTGGCTGGAAATTTTGCTTCCCTCCTGTGACAGTTGACTTGTTCCTTGTGAAGGTAGTGCAGCAGATTGCTGAGTTGACTTCTGGCTTGACTTTTTTGTTCCCTTCTGTCTCTTTTTAGCAGACCCTACAACATACAAAACAAAAGTAGTTAAAGCCTACAATATACACAGACAACTGTCAGTAAAAACAAGTAATTCACCTGCAGTAGATTGCTGATTTCCCTGTTCAGTACATTTTCTCTTGTTGTGACCTCTACCCCCACAATTACCACAAGTCATATCACCCCATGCTTGGTAAGTTTCCCTGGTCTCTTTGGATCCTCATGAGGATCCCTCTTTCTATTCTTCTTAGGCCTCCCAGGTTGAGATCTTATTGGTGGTGGATCCATAGGGTGGTGAATCTTGGGCCAATACCTTTCACTAGGTATTGGAGGGATTGAGAATTCATAAGCCTTCATGTATGTGTCTTTGTGGTAACACACATCAACATACTCTTCTGCATTTTTATGCAAAAACCCAGCTACTGCACAAACATGTTTACATGGATACCCCCTCAAATCCCATTTCCTACATGTGCATGTTTTATTATCTAGATCAACTGAAACATCATCAAAATCCCTGACTTGAAACACATGGTATGATGAGGGATACACCTCACATCTATATGCAGCCTGTTTTGAAAAATCAAGCTTTTCTTGGATTTTAGGGCATATAACAACATCCCTGGCACTCATTTCTGTTCTTTTGGTAACCAGCCTACTCATGACCTGAATCCTTATGTCCTCTAACATGTGTATAATGTGTTTTGACCTTGCATTGATGATAAAGCCATTAAAAGTTTCAGCCATGTTGTTTACTATAACATCACATTTTGTGTGAGTGTTCAAATAGCACCTGTTGAACCAATTGGGATTTTGATTGAGTAAGGCCTCTACTGCATCAGGGTTTATGCTCCTCATCTCTTCAATGGCTTGCAAGTAATCAGCTTCACAATAGGCCCTAGTTGATTTCCAATATAGCTCCTTTAACTCTTCATCTTTGTATGTCTTGTGCCAGTTAGCATAGATGTGTCTTGCACAGTTTCTATGCTCTGCCTTTGGCCATACCATTGCAACAGCATTTAACAGACCCTGCAAAACCAATACAACAGTGTCACAGATAAGTGTTGAATATATTGAGGTTGATCCCTACTTTCATAACACCCACAATCCATACATGTAAAAATCCCTACTTTCATAACACCCACAATCCATTGCATACTCTAACAACTCAAAGTATGCAATGTGATCAACATCCATACGTATCAACTTTGATTCACCTCCAATATATTGAGGTTGATCAAAACTAAAATCCAATGTTCCACCATACCATAGCATCACATCGATAACCTCCATCAGTGCAATCAGTGAACAATACCAGAGAATTTTGACAGAAAACGTACCTCGATCAGATTAGGGTTTGATCGCCATTGATCGCCATTGATGAACTTGAGAGCTTCTGATATGTAATTATCTTGGTTTGAGTGAAGTGTTGTGTAATTTGGGGATTATAAACTTCATCGAATCATTGGTGTTCCAGATAAGCTCATGTATGACAGGTAGGACATGCCACATCAGATTAAATTGCCACATAGGCTTATTTTAGTAACCTGGTTAGTGCATATTTAACGAAGGGGTGCCATGACAATCGAAGTGTTAAGTTGGGAGTGGTCTGAGCCAAAGTGAAAGTTGAGAGTGCCATCGGCCAAATGGCCATAGTTGGGGGTGTTTAAATCCATTAACCCTTTAATATACTACCACCTTTATAAAACATAAATCAATAAACAAGTATAAAGAAAATTGTAATTGTCAAACTATAAAAAAGGATATCATTTATATTCAATTTTATTTTCTAGGCAGATCTAAAAAAATGAAAATTTTAATGTAAACTTCTATTACAAAATATAAATAACTTAATAAACTAGTATATATTAAAACAAAATGAGATTATCAACCACAAAAACCAAATAAAATGATAATTTTTTTCAAAAAATATTTAATATTACACTTTTAACCAAAAGTTATTTTACCTTTTTTACTTTTAACTCAAAAGTTTTTAACTTTTGTAACTTGACCTAACAAATTTTTTATTTTAAACTTTGGTCACCTATACTTTTCATATTTCGCAATCCTTCTGTTTTACGCTTCGTTCAAAATTTTGTGAGTTAATTTTTTCGTATTAACACGCCGCAACTTTAATATTGATGGTGGTCCTTGGCAATAGTGTAACATTGGTGCTATTTGGGACGGGATTACACCCACTCCAACGCAGAATGTCTTAATACTAGTCGAACATAATTTTCAACACATACAAACCCCATGAGGGGCAATAGTGCCTGCCATCTATTGGCTGAAATGGGCGGCAAAGGGAATATTGCCAGGCAGAACAAACCCCATGAGGGTCAATAGTACCTGCCATCTATTGGCTGAAATGGACGGCAAAGGGAACAGTGCCAGGCACCTGCCTGGCACTCCCCTGTTGGTGTCACAACCCCCGATCCCTGATCCCCGGGAACGGGCGGACGTGATCACAGAGTTTTGGTGGTATCAGTTTGTTTAGTCTTGCAGCGGAATTTACATCAGGATCGTAGTTAGGAAATGTTTATCAGAGTAAAACCACCATATTTAATAATATTAAACAAATGGGATGAAACCCAAGTTCATAGTACACACGTTTTCATAGGAATAAACCCTATTTTATTTAATAAAAACATCTATTTTATTTTAGGTAACTTTATTGCCACTTTTCCAAGCCTTCAGTGCTGTCCAGCTGGCTTTTATTGGCTTCACACTAAGTTACCTGTAACACGTGTTTAAAACATTTTATCAGCAAGAAATACTGGTGAGTGAATCCCAATTTAATCAAGTTTAAAGTCACAGTGAACAGTATTGAGGACGCTCCCGCAATTATATTTGTTTATAAGACATCACAATTAACATCAGTGGTACTGTCATACTCAACTTGTGGAAATGTTACTCCTTGACCAGGTGGTAACAAATTTTGTATACAAAACCCCAACATACCCACTATAATTGTATTCTTACAAATACTCAATATGTTTATTCGCATGGAAAGATATGTAAGGTTTTGTAAAACAGTTCACAAAAAGGTTTACAAAAAGTGGATCAACTCACAAAAAGGTTTACACAAAAAGAAGGATTACTCACATTGCTGTCTTAGGCTTTTCGTAAGGGTTTCCTGGGTAAAATCTATAATTTATACAAATGTACATTGGTTAGTACCATAACCCTTTGAAATTATTAATGAAAACGATATTTCTTAATTTGATTAATAATTTCATCAGGACCGTGAGTTAGGAGAAATATCAGAGTTTAGAAACACCGGATTTTATTTAAATAGATGGAATAAATTCCATTTTTTTTACAAAGGTAGCTTTTAATAAAAACGATATTTCTTAATTTGATTAATAATATAATATAAGCCACTTCTTGAAGTCTTTCAGTGCCGGATCCAATTCTTACTCCAATCTACTGTAATTACCTGAAACGCGTTTTAAAAAGGTTTTGTCAGCGGGAAATACTGAGTGAGTTCATTCATTTTGCTAAAATGACTCTTTTGTTATAATTCACAGTATTAAGAGAGATTACAATGTTTCTGATATCAAACCAACTACCCACAGTATTTGTCACTCGACTCTTTTCTGTGACTGTGGTCATATCACCATTGGCTGCCCCAATGAATGACGGTTATCACTAAATTTAGGTTCGCCCACCTAAAGTGATAAAACTGCAATATTGTGCACAATACCCCACATACCGGCTGTAATTTGGTGATTACATAAACTTAATCACTGTAATTATAACTTTGAAAACATTTAAGAATTTATAAAGCATTTTGATAAAAAGAGAATGACTCACTGTATAAGCATGCAGTATTGATTTAACAAGCTTCTTGGTTCTACTCCTTCTGATAGTTAAGCATATACTTTATTACTTTGGATCTTCTGATGATTAAGCATTTATTTTGATTGTGTAGTTGGGAGTATTTTGATGGTTAAACATATAGTTTAACAGAATGGAATACGTATTTGTGTAAAACCCAAATCAAACCTAACGATGATCACGAGATTCGAACCTTAACGAATTTCACAAAGTATAATACTTTGGATTCCGTTTACCGAAATTCACAAAGTATAGTACTTTGGATTCCGTTTACCGAAATTCACAAAGTACAACACTTTGGCATTCGTTCGTTGGTTCCTGAATCAATCGGACAGAACTTCGCTTTGGTGATTATTGGTTATAACACCAACGTATAGAGTAAAGAAGAAGAGAAATGAGCAAAGGAAAATGAATTCCTAAGCTTCCTATTTATAGGTAAAAAGTACGAAAGTTCTAGGAAGTTTCCTTTGTGTTTCTAGGAAATTACCTATAACTTTCTTAGGAAGTTACCTATACATCTTCTAGGAAGCTTCCTACCCACACATATATATCTTCTTATAGTTTCCTTGCACCTTCCTTTGATATTATCTCTTTTATATTTAATTTACTTAATTAAGCTTAATTAATCTTGCTTAGCTTAATTAATCTGGATTAACTTAATTAATCTTGATTAACTTAATTAATTTCGATTAACTGATTAATTAATCATACTTAACTTAATTAACAGATTAATTAATCTACTCAGCTGACTTAACTGCTAAGTTTATTTAATTTATTAAGTTTACTTAGCTTTTAAGTATACTAGCAATTCCTTGCTTACGAGTTCTAATTTCTAGATACAATGGAACTCGTATTAGTGTATTAACTCAATTCAACTTTAACGATAATCACGAGATAAAACCCTCACAACGAATGACAAAGTGCCATCACTTAAACATCCATCGGATTCACAACGAATGACAGAGTATTTTCCAAGTTCGGGTGGTACTCAAACATCCTGTCGGAATCACGACTAATGACAAAGGATAGTACTTAAACATCATGTCGGATAGTTTCAATCGATCGGATAGAGTATCGTACCAGTGATTAGAGTTATTACTCTAATAACGGGCAGAGTTTCGGGATTTAGAATATAATACCCGAGCTATTGTTATAATAGAAGCTGAAGGAAAGAAAAGAATTGAACCGTTTGAAACGTAGCAGTGATCGAGCAGAATTCGAGCTTATGTGTGTGGTTGGTAGTATTTGGACGATATTTCGAAGTGTAAGACGAATTTGCTCGTCGTTTTAACGCAGAATTTCATGTCCCACACCCTTCTATTTATAGCTGGAAAATGGTCTCCCTCGCGTGTCGCGACAGGGAGACCTGTCTCCTTCGCGTGGCGCGACGGGACACCTTTCACCATAGGGTTGCCACGTTCATGGGTAGGCTAGCTGAGTCGACGGATCGAAGAAATTCGATTTAGACAACGAATTATAAGGATAATTGTCAATAGGGAATACCCCCCCCCCCCTGAGTTTTAGGGGCCCTGATCCTGATTCTGATTGTTCTGAAAATTTTAGGGTTTATGCAGAATTACTTGGGTGTCTCAATTAGGGTTTTCTTTTTATACAATTAACATAATAAGTATTAATTTTAGTGAGAGTCGTTACATCCTCCCCACCTTAATAAAATCTCGTCCTCGAGATTTGGACTATGATATTTTCTTGGGGGTTACGTTACTTCTTTTAATTAATAGAAACAATGTATCGTGTGATGGAATTAAAAGATATTTGAGGGGTATGAATTTTGAAAAAGTGATTTATAGAAACAATTGGATTCAATATCCGAAATGAACTTACTTTGATCAATTGAGGGAGATTCTGAACTGATAAATCTCTATTTTGTGAATGGAAGTATGAAAAATGATTTGTCAATGAAAATCAATATCACTTAAATGGTAAGGACACACTGGACAATAGAATTTAGTGTATCCTGGTCTGAATACATAACTGTATCAGGACTATTAAAATGATGAATTAAACGAATGACATATGAATAGGGTTTATTATTAGCACAGGCTATAAATTTATACGAACACTGCAAGGTGTCGGAAAGAATTCAATAATTATGGTGACCAAATAAATTCACCATTTTCGAAATTAATTGAGAGTCTCAAGGAAATGGATCTGGATATTTCAAAAGATGAGATGTTCAAATGAATGAGATGAAAAGATATAGTTTCCAAAGTGATTAGGTTCAAGCCAAAAGATATATGATCAATAGATATTTAAAATGAAAGTGAAGGACTTTTAAAATCAATAAAATTCTTTGTCAAAAGAAAGCTTACTTTGATTGGTAACTGAGGAAGATTTAGAATTGACAGGTTCAAAATGAAATAAAAGCATGAAAATGATTTGTCAAATATTGAATTATGATATGAGAAAATCAATGTGCTGAGATGAGTGAATTGCAAGGATACACGAAAAGATAATAGAGTTAGTGTATTATTGTCTTAATACATAATTGCATTAAGATGATTTTAATCAAAATGTTCAGTTAAAGATAGGTGATATTTTAATTTATTAAATACCTTTTCCTTTTATGTTATCATAAAATAAATTAAAATATCAAAATCCGTGGTGATTTCGACAAAATAATGATATCTGTTTTATAAATATGTTTACTCAAATATCCTAGAACTCACGATTATCATTTTTAAAATCAAGTATATTTAACTATAAGATTTTACAATAAGGATATTTTAAATCATAAAAGTAATTTATTTTAATATCAAACATACTTAAATATTGGCTTGAGTAAATAACATTTGATATTTAATAGTTGTGGAATATTAATCTTACTTATAAAATGTCTTGTCCATGACTACTTAGATAGTTATTTAGATAATTTTATTCGTCCCTCTAATTCTTGTATTGTTTTATGAAAATATGCCTTCTCCTTGTAGTACCCAGTATATATATTTTTACATATATATAAAAATATTAAATAAGTATGCTGACTTAATTTTATATATATTAACTAGTTATTATCATGGTTGGATATTGGTTAGTGCTGCCTTGTTTAAGCATGGGTGATCAGTCCATGCCTAACTAAGGCTAGGCTATCCAATATCTGCCCTTGACAATAACCGTAGTATTTTAAAATAATACTAACACTACTATTATTAATATATTATTACTAATATTAACTACCAAAATAACTAAATATAAACTGAAACAAGAGTATACCATAATACAAATTCTTCACCTCAATGGTTTAACAGGAATTTTGAATATAGGAATACTATATTGTAAATAAGACAATTACTTTATGTAAGTTTCCATATATAATCAATAAAATTTATATTTTAAATTTATATAATGATGATAAAGCAATAAATATCACGAAAGGCTCGATTGATGTTGTAAGAATTATTAAGAGATATACTGAAATATGAAATAAATTTGTGTATCATTATCTTAGCACATGATTGTGTTAAGATTGCTTGTATAGAATAAATCAACAAAGCGGATTCAATATAAATAAATAAATAATTAAATCCGAGATTAGAGCAAGCTTCAGATTTTGTGAAAATGTTACCACAAGGTGGTTGTGATCAAAGAAATAATTTTAGTGAAGTCGGATGCCAAGCAAAATAATTGAATTGCTTGTTGGGACTATTTTTGAATATGATAGCTGCAATCCATCATATGGGACCTTGAATTGAATATGTACTGCGAGCAAGTTCAAACATTTGAACTTGGTTTAAACAAAACGGGTCCAAGAAGTTCTGACATGGTTACCACAAAAAAAAAAAAAAAAAAAAAAAACAGGTATACCATTCAAAAGAAAATCGAGTTTTTCAGGAAATTCATTGATTCAATATCAAAGAGTCATTGCTTTGTAAAAACGCGGTTTACAATGCAAAGATCAAGTATAGCGAAATGATATTTGAGTTTTGATAAAACACAAATTTGGAATGAAGCCCTCCACTGGTCTTCATAAATTTAACGAACCATATGCGCAATGAACAGTGCATGTGTAACGTGTGGATTTACCAAGAAATGTAACAGATCAATATTTGCTACTATGAAAGAAATCCTCATGGTATGATGACCATTAGGGGAAGTAGCAAGGCCAAAGTCTATTCACAGAGGTCAGAATTTTAACGAAAGAAATATAAGAACTTTATCTGGGAACTTTATCTGGAATTTCGTATGATGATTGTTGTTAAGTGAGATTACCAAGGAATGTCGAATGAAATGAAAATGAAATAAGGAATTTGCAAAGGTATATGACTTCTTTTGTAGTGCTAATAATTATGACTCTGGTTAGTGTGTGCACCGATGATTGTGAAATATTGTTCCAACGTACCTTAGCGAGTTTTAGATCGTTTGTAAGATCGCGTGGCAAAGTGCTTCTTTTTGATTAGTAGTTCTTCTACTGACGGAATTAGTATTGGTGTCATCGTGCCCAATTTATATTTTCCAAAGGTCTTGCCTTGGAAGTCGTGTGTGACATACTTTAACGTCTGTGGACATATAATTTAAATTTTATGTGTTTTCTTGTGCATTAGCACCACTTTACATGCTTCTTGTTTGCGTTAATAATTTATGGTAACGCATTGGTAATTCTTATATTTTTTTTTGATGGTGTCCCAACTTAATGGGTTTCCAGTATTATTTTGTTGCACGAGTTACGAGGTAGATGATCAAACGAAATAATGTTTGATATCGGAATTAAAGATATATGCAAGAGATTCCTAATAAAGAAATCTAGATTTATTATTGACATATATGCTTGTGCTTTATTTCTAACTGACTTTTAGAATTTCTTATAGATATACATATCTATTTACTTATATATTTCGCATGTTGTAATATACATATCTTCTATAAGGTCAATGTATTTAACATATTCTTATTTCCCAAAAACAAGTCAGATATCAGATCATGATACTATTTAGGGAAATCTTGTCACTTATTTGACATACTATGTACCCCGTCTTATCCGGTTCGCCCGGAGAGGTAATCTCAGTATATCCGGACAAGCTGGAGAGTCTGCTACTCTATACCCAGTTTTGCCGGAGAAAATTTTCTATTTCCCATAAATAGTATCTTTTCAAGATTTTAAAAGTGCCTCTTTTATTAGGCTTTTTATCCAGAATCAAGGAAATTTGTATTTCCATACATGTCTTTATTCTGGACTAAGTAATATCAATAAACAAGAATAAATAGCAATTAAGTGCTATTACCTGCTAATCGTCATTCTTATGGCATACCAAATTACATTATACTTATATAAGTAATTTTATCGTGAAGCTTACATTAAGGCAAAATTCTTAAGTTCAAGTCTAAATATTATCCTGAGTGCTACCAGATAATATTAAGTTCCTAATTCTCCGTTTAAACTTAGGTATTATTACAACACCTAATTGCTTAAACAAGTGGCTTAGCTTATACTAAAGCATCTTTTCTTATGTTCAAGTCTAAATATTATTAAATGTGCTACTAGTTAATAGCAATCTCCTAACTCTTTTATTTAAGCTTAAGTATTATTATCACAACACTTATAGGCTTAAAGCAGTGGCTCTGATACCACCTTTTGTCACGACCCTCGACCCACCCTAGCCGGAATCGGGAGCCGTGAGCAGCCAAGTGGTACCGGTGATTATTTTGAAAAATATTGCAGCGGAAATTTCATCAGGACCGTGAGTTAGGAAAAATATCAGAGTTTAGAAACACCAGATTTTATTTAAATAGATGGAATAAATTCCATTTTTTTTACAAAGGTAGCTTTTAATAAAAACGATATTTCTTAATTTGATTAATAATATAATATAAGCCACTTCTTGAAGTCTTTCAGTGCCGGATCCAATTCTTACTCCAATCTACTGTAATTACCTGAAACGCGTTTTAAAAAGGTTTTGTCAGCGGGAAATACTGAGTGAGTTCATTCATTTTGCTAAAATGACTCTTTTGTTATAATTCACAGTATTAAGAGAGATTACAATGTTTCTGATATCAAACCAACTACCCACAGTATTTGTCACTCGACTCTTTTCTGTGACTGTGGTCATATCACCATTGGCTGCCCCAATGAATGACGGTTATCACTAAATTTAGGTTCGCCCACCTAAAGTGATAAAACTGCAATATTGTGCACAATACCCCACATACCGGCTGTAATTTGGTGATTACATAAACTTAATCACTGTAATTATAACTTTGAAAACATTTAAGAATTTATAAAGCATTTTGATAAAAAGAGAATGACTCACTGTATAAGCATGCAGTATTGATTTAACAAGCTTCTTGGTTCTACTCCTTCTGATAGTTAAGCATATACTTTATTACTTTGGATCTTCTGATGATTAAGCATTTATTTTGATTGTGTAGTTGGGAGTATTTTGATGGTTAAACATATAGTTTAACAGAATGGAATACGTATTTGTGTAAAACCCAAATCAAACCTAACGATGATCACGAGATTCGAACCTTAACGAATTTCACAAAGTATAATACTTTGGATTCCGTTTACCGAAATTCACAAAGTATAGTACTTTGGATTCCGTTTACCGAAATTCACAAAGTACAACACTTTGGCATTCGTTCGTTGGTTCCTGAATCAATCGGACAGAACTTCGCTTTGGTGATTATTGGTTATAACACCAACGTATAGAGTAAAGAAGAAGAGAAATGAGCAAAGGAAAATGAATTCCTAAGCTTCCTATTTATAGGTAAAAAGTACGAAAGTTCTAGGAAGTTTCCTTTGTGTTTCTAGGAAATTACCTATAACTTTCTTAGGAAGTTACCTATACATCTTCTAGGAAGCTTCCTACCCACATATATATATCTTCTTATAGTTTCCTTGCACCTTCCTTTGATATTATCTCTTTTATATTTAATTTACTTAATTAAGCTTAATTAATCTTGCTTAGCTTAATTAATCTGGATTAACTTAATTAATCTTGATTAACTTAATTAATTTCGATTAACTGATTAATTAATCATACTTAACTTAATTAACAGATTAATTAATCTACTCAGCTGACTTAACTGCTAAGTTTATTTAATTTATTAAGTTTACTTAGCTTTTAAGTATACTAGCAATTCCTTGCTTACGAGTTCTAATTTCTAGATACAATGGAACTCGTATTAGTGTATTAACTCAATTCAACTTTAATGATAATCACGAGATAAAACCCTCACAACGAATGACAAAGTGCCATCACTTAAACATCCATCGGATTCACAACGAATGACAGAGTATTTTCCGAGTTCGGGTGGTACTCAAACATCCTGTCGGAATCACGACTAATGACAAAGGATAGTACTTAAACATCATGTCGGATAGTTTCAATCGATCGGATAGAGTAAAATACCAGTGATTAGAGTTATTACTCTAATAACGGGCAGAGTTTCGAGATTTAGAATATAATACCCGAGCTATTGTTATAATAGAAGCTGAAGGAAAGAAAAGAATTGAACCGTTTGAAACGTAGCAGTGATCGAGCAGAATTCGAGCTTATGTGTGTGGTTGGTAGTATTTGGACGATATTTCGAAGTGTAAGACGAATTTGTTCGTCGTTTTAACGCAGAATTTCATGTCCCACACCCTTCTATTTATAGCTGGAAAATGGTCTCCCTCGCGTGTCGCGACAGGGAGACCTGTCTCCTTCGCGTGGCGCGACGGGACACCTTTCACCATAGGGTTGCCACGTTCATGGGTAGGCTAGCTGAGTCGACGGATCGAAGAAATTCGATTTAGACAGCGAATTATAAGGATAATTGTCAATAGGGAATACCCCCCCCCCCTGAGTTTTAGGGGCCCTGATCCTGATTCTGATTGTTCTGAAAATTTTAGGGTTTATGCAGAATTACTTGGGTGTCTCAATTAGGGTTTTCTTTTTATACAATTAACATAATAAGTATTAATTTTAGTGAGAGTCGTTACATCATCTATGAATAAAATTATGAATTTATCCAAATATGGCTTACATATTCGGTTCATCATGTCCATAAATGCAGCTGGGGCATTGGTTAAACCAAATGGCATGACAGTAAATTCATAATGACCATACCTTGTTCTAAATGCGGTTTTAGGAATGTCCTCTTCCTGTACCTTTAATTGATGATATCCTGACCTTAAATTGATCTTAGAGAAAAATCGAGCTCCTTATAGTTGATCAAACAAATCATCGATTCTCGGTAATGGGTACCGATTCTTAATCGTGACTTTGTTTAATACACGGTAATCAATGCACATACGCATTGATCCGTCCTTCTTTTTAACGAATAATATCGGCGCTCCCCATGGCGACGAACTCGGTTGTATGAATATTTTCTTCAACAATTCATCCAATTGTTTCTTTAATTCCTGCATTTCGGCGGGTGCCAAATGGTAGAGTGTTTTGGCAATTGGCGATGTTCCTAGTAGCAGGTGAATTCTGACTTTAACTTCTCTGTCTGGAGGTAGTCCTGGTAATTCTTCTGGAAAGACATCTGAAAACTGAGATACTACTGGAATGTCTTTTAGTTCTTTTCCTTTAGTGTTAGTGATTATAGAAATCAAATACACTATATAGAACTTTTTCTTATAGAACTTGCAGTTTTCATCACAGAGATGAATTTTGTGGATCTAGATGGCTTATTTCCTTTAATTGTGATCGTTTTACCTTTAGATGAATTTACTTGAATTGAATTTTGATCACATAAAATACTGGCTTTATTGGCTATTAACCAATCCATTCATAAAACAATATCAAATCCGGCTAGATTCATTGGATAAAGGTTTGCCCTAAACGTTTGGTTTAAAATTTCTATTCTTGCTCCCTGCAAGATTTCAGAAATCCTAATGATTCTCCATTAGCTGTCTCTACTAAGCATTCTTGTGGTAATTTAGTTAATGACTGATTTAGAATTTTGCAAAATGATGTATTAATAAAGCTTTGGTTCGCACCAGAGTCAAATAATACTTTAGCAAAGACATCATTAACTAGAAACGTACCAGCGATGACATCTGGAATCATCTTGGCTTCATCTGCAGTCAGAACAAATGCTCTAGCATTTTTAGTATTCTTGTTGTTCGTAGCTGGAGCTAGTTTTGGACAGTTTGGCTTGATATGACCTTTTTCTCCACAGTTAAAACACAATCCATTACTGGATTTCCTCCTGCAGTTCTCTTCATTGTGTCCTGGTGCTTTGCAGAAATTGCAGTGGGTGGAGCATTTTCCAGAATGCTTCTTTTTGCAGATCCCGCAATACGGTGCAAAGGTAGAATCTACGTTCTTATGATTGAAATTCCCAGAACGAAATTCTTGGGTTAAGTTTCTCCTCTGATCTTCTTCTCTAGTACGAACTAGTTCATCAGTCAAGGTATTGGCTAGTTCTACGGCTTCTTCTATGGTTTGGGGTCTGGTTGCCTTGACTACATGTCTAATTTCTCCAATTAATCCCCAGATGTAACGGGAGATTAATACCGGTTCTGGTGATGCAAGGGTTGGCACTATCCTAGCATATTCAAAGAATGTAGTAGTGTACCCTTTACTATCTACACCAGTCATCCTAAGGTTGAGGAACTTGTTTGCTATCTGTTCTTTTTCATTGGGTGGGCATAATTTCCTTTCTACCTTTTCTTTAAATTCTTCCCATTCCATATTATAGGTTTTATCACTTCCTCTTGTCTGGAGGATAGTGTTCCACCATTCTAATGCTGCATTCTTAAACAGATTAGAAGCAAACAATATCTTGTCTTCTTCAGCACACTTACTTATCCTTAAGACTGCCTCAGTCTTCTCTATCCAGCGTAAGGTTGCAATGGCCCCTTCATTGCCCGAGAATTCCATTGGTTTACAAGACCAGAATTCTTTATAAGAACAACCATAAGGCATGGTTCTTCTTCTTTTGGGAATAGGCAATTGAAATACTGGTCCATTGTTTACACTGTTTTCTGGTTCAACGGGTCGCTTACTGCTATGTTTACTTTTATCAGCATCCTTAACAGTTTGAAGAATAAATGGCATAACATCTATAATTCCCTGTGCCACTATGTGTTGAATAGCACTATTATCCATTTGGTTTCCATTGTTATTGATACTCGGATTATCATTAACCACGTTAATGTTACTCTGGTTATCGTTATTCAGATTTCCTTGATTTTCTTCGTCGGCCATCTGAATTTTAAACATTTATCCCATATTAATATCGCAATTAATATCTTACTATAGTTAATCACATGACACGCATTTTTGCCAAAAGCGTCGATCATTGCTACTATACTCTTTTCATATACTATACGTCTATTACACACTAGTACTGAAATAAAAATTACAATACCAACAGAAATAAAAACACACTAATAGTAATATGTATCCGTACACACATATTTTATTTTATTTTTATTATTATTTTTATTATAATATTATTATTACAACCGTTCATTTTATCGCATATATTGATAATCAAATAATGTTAATCATCAGAGTTTATATATATACATACTAGAGATTTCTGACAAATCTAAATTCATGATTAACACCTCTGTTCGTAATTTATTTCTCATTATCAATTATTAGGATCTTTTGGATTTCCTCATAGACATACATGTCTATATAATATTTCATATACTGTAGTATGCACATTATCCATAATGTAAACAGACTCACAAGTCAGACATCAGGTCATAGTACTATTTAGGGAATTTCATTATTATAACTTATACCCCATCTCACCCGGTCTTGCCGGAGAGGTAATCTCATCTCACCCGGTCTCGCCGGAGAGGTAACCCCATCTCACCCGGACAAGCTGGAGAGTCTACCACACCATGCCCAGTTTTACCGGAGAGGTCATTATCATAGTATTTTCCACCCATAAACTTATTTCAAATCATGATCTTAAAGAAAAGCATCATGTATTATGGTTTACATCAATAAACAACGAAATTAGTATTCTCATGAGGAATCATATTCTAGAACCGAGTAGTATCAATAAACAAGAAATAACAGTGGCCAAGTGTTATTGCTTATTTATCATACAGGCACTGTTCTAGTCATTATCCTCACAGGATACCAATAACCATCACACTTTATTTATGCAAGCAATTGGTTTATCTCAAAGCTTCATATTAAGGCATAGCATTAAAAATTCTCTTGTACTTCTAGACCTTATTATAGTTTTCTTGGTTCACTTTTGTTGTTCATCCGAATGTTTATTTATCATAAACGAATATCTAGTATAATTATACGAACAGATTGATTAAAATGAAATATTGCGATTTATATATTTATTACAAACTAGAACTGAAATTCGAAATATATTATTGGTTTTATATATCCGTAACTTATTTTAGTCTAACTAGGTTATAGGAATATTATGCTCAACATGCATTTTATGTAAGGTTTATTCTATCTCTTTCTTCTTACTAATTTGTTGTCAAATGAACGAAGTTCTTTTAAAGTTTCTAGCTCGTAGGTGGCATGAGTGCTGATACTGGTTTGGCAATTCAACTATAAGTTAACATTTACTGCTGTAGTGGCTAACATGTAGAGATTTTCCCATTTTTCATCTAATTTATCTTCCCAAGGTGGGTTACTTCCTATTTTCTGGTTTTCCTGAGACTTTTTCATATTCTCTTGACTTTTTGTAAGAATCCGACTTCTTTTACTAGGGGTAAGTGGATTTTCATACTGAGCTTTACGGACAAATATTCCTTCCTCAGTATCTGCTGAGTATCTTGAGGAATTTGTTTGAGATGAACTTCCCTTTTATTTGGGTGAACTATCTAATTTATGATAGATGTCCAAAATTCTTCTCTTACTCATACTGTAAACTAACAAATAGTCAAATAACACATCATAATAATTACAATTACGCATGTATTTTCATAATTTATTTCCTAACACAAAATATAACTTTAAGTGTCAGCAGAACACTTCTTTGGCTTGAGCCAGTGGCTAGGCTCTGATACCACCTTCTGTCACAACCCCCGATCCCTGATCCCCGGGAACGGGCGGACGTGATCACAGAGTTTTGGTGGTATCAGTTTGTTTAGTCTTGCAGCGGAATTTACATCAGGATCGTAGTTAGGAAATGTTTATCAGAGTAAAACCACCATATTTTATAATATTAAACAAATGGGATGAAACCCAAGTTCATAGTACACACGTTTTCATAGGAATAAACCCTATTTTATTTAATAAAAACATCTATTTTATTTTAGGTAACTTTATTGCCACTTTTCCAAGCCTTCAGTGCTGTCCAGCTGGCTTTTATTGGCTTCACACTAAGTTACCTGTAACACGTGTTTAAAACATTTTATCAGCAAGAAATACTGGTGAGTGAATCCCAATTTAATCAAGTTTAAAGTCACAGTGAACAGTATTGAGGGTGATCCCGCAATTATATTTGTTTACAAGACATCACAATTAACATCAGTGGTACTGTCATACTCAACTTGTGGAAATGTTACTCCTTGACCAGGTGGTAACAAATTTTGTATACAAAACCCCAACATACCCACTATAATTGTATTCTTACAAATACTCAATATGTTTATTCGCATGGAAAGATATGTAAGGTTTTGTAAAACAGTTCACAAAAAGGTTTACAAAAAGTGGATCAACTCACAAAAAGGTTTACACAAAAAGAAGGATTACTCACATTGCTGTCTTAGGCTTTTCGTAAGGGTTTCCTGGGTAAAATCTATAATTTATACAAATGTACATTGGTTAGTACCATAACCCTTTGAAATTATTAATGATACCCTCCCCGAGACGGCATTCCAACAACTACGTCGGGCAGAACCACGACAGTTGTTACGGAACCCTAAATCAATCGGGCAGCGTAACTATTATGAAACCGGGGTTATAATACTTACAACGGAGCAGAACCTCGCTAATTAGGGGTATAATACCCGAATATAATAACTTTCCTACAGAAATTGTGATTGAGAATTGAAAAGTGAGCGAATTGAAATGAGATCCGAAGCCTGCTATTTATAGTTGTGATACTAAGTCCTGTCGCGGCCCGCGTAAGGTAAGGCTAGCCTTTACGCGGCCCGCGTCAACATCGGTCAACGGCGTAGCTTAGTCCGGTCATCAAGTAGACTTGACACGATGTCGACACGTGCCGGCTTCTGGTGTAATCGCATGTGATGATCTGTCGCGGCCCGCGTCAAATACCTATACACCCTTACGCGGCCCGCTTCAACTAAAGAAGTCAGCGAAGTCAAGTCCAGCCTTGATACGGCCCGCGTAAACTAAGGGTAGAGTATTTCGCGGCCCGCCTCAACCCTATATTTCTTATTTTTGATTTATTTTATAAACTATAACATAATTTGGGCTCGGTTTTCATATACGGGGTATAATATAAGACCTATTGGGATAATTTTTAGTATATTAGAGGGTTGGATTTATTATGAGAATATTGGTTTTACCGAGGGTTGTTACAGTTGGCCCAATAAATTTACGATTTTATCCCGCTTTAAATTACGATTTTGCCATCAGTTTAAAATTATGTTTTTACCCCACTTAAAAATAAATTAACGCTTTTGCTCCCAGCTAAATTTTTCAATTTTGCTATTCGTTCAAAATAACGATTTTGCCCCGTTTAATTTTACACTTTTGTCATTAGTTTTTTCCTAAAAATTTACGATTTTATCCCGCTTTAAGTGACGATTTTGCCATCAGTTTAAAATTGTGTTTTTACCCCCACTTAAAAATAAATTTACGCTTTTGCCCCCAGCTAAATTTTTCAATTTTGCCCTCCGTTTAAAATAACGATTTTGCCCCGTTTAAATTTACACTTTTGCCATTATTTTTTTTCCTAAAAATTACGATTTTGCCATCAGTTCAAAATTATGTTTTTGCCCTCACTTAAAAATAAATGTACGCTTTTGCTCCAAGCAAAGAATTTCAATTTTGCCCTCGGTTAAAAGATACGATTTTGCCCTGTTGAAATTTACAGTTTTGCCATCAGTATATTTTTCCTCACAAAGAAGTTATGAAATTACGATTTTGCCCCTAGTGTAAAATTGCAGTCATGCCGGCAGCTGCCTGACACTCCCCCATTGGTCCTTTTAATTTACGATTTTATCCCTGAAATAAAATTATGATTTCGCCCTCTGTTTAAAATTACGTTTTCCCAACGTTTTAGGTTTTTTTTTTTTTTTTTTTTTTTTTTTTTTTTTTTTTTTTTGCAAAACTATAGAAGTTTTTGTTTTAATTGTTGACTCCATTTAATTTTTTTTCGTCTCAATGAGCTGCCTAACACTCGCTCATTAGCCCTGAAAAATTACAGTTTTGCCCTGAGCCGAAAATTACGGTTTTATCATCGTTTTAGTTTTTTCTTGGCAAAATTATAGTAGTGTTTTTTTTTTTAATTGATTGAGAATTATTCGGCCATCGCCCCGCAACGTGGGCGGGCATCAACTAGTTTGAAATATAATAATAATAAATTACAAATTGAAAAAAAATAATAATGGGACGGTGTAACTGTGTAAGTAGGGCTGACAATTTTACACGAACCTACACGAAGTTAACAGGTATCGTGTATGGCCTTAACAGGTATCGTGTACCAAACAGGTAGACACGATATTACCTGTTAATTATACCTGTTTACCTGTTAATACCCGTTAGTACACGATAAAAATTAAATTAAATAAAACTCATCAGCCATGTGCGTGTGGGTTCCTTAATTCCTTTCTATTTTCATTCCTCATTCAATTCAATAAAAATAAAACCCTAAACTCCCTCTGTAACTCTCAGATAGCATGTCATATTCGTGTTTTTGTTCGTGTTAACAGGTATTAAGAGGTAATTTTCATGTATAACAGTCGAACAGTCTTGTTAACAGGTATTTTTCGTGTATATTGTGTCGTGTTCGTGTTTGAAAAAAAGGACACGATAAGTTATCGTGTCGTGTCTTATCGTACGGGTATACACGATATGCCAGCCCTAGGTGTAAGGAGAAGTGACGTTGGTTGCCGACAATATTTTATTTTAAAACTAAGAGTAAACTGCCATTTTGGTCCCTGAGGTTTGGGCAGTTTTGCCACTTTAGTCCAAATCTCAAACTTTTTGCATCTGGGTCCCTGTAGTTTCATTTTTATTGCCATTTTGATCCAAAAGTAAAGTCACCTCAGATTTCTTCAAAAAAAATCCTGATTTTTGTCCTTTTCCTCAGGGGTAAAATGGTCATTTTTAACATTAATATATATATATATATATATATATATATATATATATATATATATATATATAAAATAAAAAAAGGGTAAATTACTTTGACCACCAAGTTCATTAACGACCACAAGACCTTTAGACTTCCTCTGCATCTTATAACAAGGTATTCTCACAGAGTAATTTGACTGAACAAAAGAGCTTCTTAACTCAAAAACTGCTTTTTACCAACAGATTTATGCCCATTTTGATTATAATTCACATGACATTTTGAACTCAGTGAATCCACACACAAACATGGTGAAGTATGTGAATCCATAACTGATGAACCCACCATAGATATACCCCCCATCATTCTTCACAATTTCAGCCCCAAAACAAGCTTCTTGATGGTAAAAAATCAAACTTTTTGCCCAAATCTAATGAAAGAAGAATCTTTATGAAGATTTAAGAGATACACAGATAAAAACTTTTGAAACAGAAGCCGATTGAACAGAAGCCGTCGGCCGTCACCACCGTCAAGATCATCATCATCATCAACATCGTATCATCATTGTCATCAACATTGGAAAAACGACATCACCGGAACAAAAAGGGCGCCAGAAATAAAAAAGAAAAACGTTTCCAGTCGCCGGAATTCTTCGTCTCTCTCTCTCTCTCACTAACTCCCTCTCTCTCCGATTTGCTAAGTGTGAAGGTGGAGGTGAAGGTGTGGTGTTGCCGGAGAAACTCGTCGGAGAAGACGAGAGTATAGGTATAGTGTGTGTATGTATCAGATTTTCAAGATTGGATTTTTAGAGAGAGAAAGAAGAGGGTTTCAGGTTTGGGTTTCTGGGTCTGTTTCTCACACAATCTTTCTCTCTAGATGTATAGGTATAGTGTATGTATGTATCTTTGATGAGAAGAGAAGTATGTGGTGGTGCCGGAGAACCTCGTCGGAGAAGATGAGAGTGAGATGGAGGAGGGTGGTCGTGGTGTGGTGGAGAAGATGAGAGTAAGAGGGTTTGGGTCTGCTGATTTAAGAGAGAGAAGAGAGAGACATATAGGGGTCTTTAAATAAAATAAAAAAAATAATAAAATGACCATTTTACCCCTAAGGAAAAAGACAAAAATCAGGATTTTTTGGAGAAATCTGAGCTGACATTACTTTTGGACTAAAATGGCAATAAAATTGAAACCATAGAGACCCAGATGTAAAAAGTTTAAGTTTTAAACTAAAGTGGCAAAAGTAACCAAACATCAGATACTAAAATGGCAGTTTACTCTAAAATTAATAAAAACGTAAAACACGTTTGGAGGCGTGTGTTCTTCATTGACCTCTGTACTCACTTCTTTTTCTTCATCAATTATCACATTTTTTAAATTCATGTAGAAGAAGCTGCAGCAGGTGTGTTCAATTTAGGTCTACCAACTGGTGGTTAAGCTTCACAATCTCCAATTTTCAAGCAATGTTCTTCATCTGGTATGCTTTCTTACTAAACAAACCCCCAATTTAACCAAACCCCATTTCAATTTCACATATTTTTTCACAAATTCTCATTCAAATCAGTCACAATCTTCAGTTTTATCCGCTTGTAAGAATCATGGGGCTGGTTGTTTATCTTATTTTTCTATTTTTTTGATGCACACCAAGTGTTTGATGAAATGCCCATTATGAAATTTTTTAGATTTTTTATATATTTTTGCTGATAAAGTATTAAAGTTTACATAACAGTTCATTAATCATGGCATGTGTTTTCAGTTACAGCATTTAGTTAGGTTTGATTAATAACTTGTTTGTTTAGAATAGCTAAAACCTAAATGAAGAAACTGTGTTCTGTTTTTTTATATTTTCTTTTGGTGTGTCTCTCTTTATTACTTTGTCTATTGTTTGTTGAATTAGGTGTTATGTCAGCTTCTTTAAGGACCTTTAGCCGGCCTTTATATTTTATAGTTGCTGGCTTTTAAGAACTAAGATGGCTACTTATCATCCGACTTCAAGCAGTCATCAAAGAGATGTGTTACCGAATTCCTATATTTCGAGTGATTCGTATCAAGAACAACCTTGTCCTCCTGCTGATATCATGTACCAAAACCAATCGTCGAGTGACGCCTCGTTTCTGGAGCTTTTATCCGGTAGTTTGCAACCAAGTATGCAACCAAATACTCGAATCCTTTCACGAGTTGACGGTTGTAACAGTTTAGACGATGAACAGAATTTGAATTATCGAGAACTGTCGCTCAGTTTAGGAATGCAGTTACCGTCTTCTTCCATGGATTTGCCTGCTTTTCAATACAATTACTTGAATTCAAATCTTCCGAATTCAAGTGAAAACAGCTCTCACACCAATAAAGTAGAAAACACCGAGTATTTGTCGTTCAATTCGGTTGGTGCTCTAAAAAACGAGGCTGTAAACAGTGATCAATACTTGATTTCAGATGCATATGACGGTTCATACGGGGTTGTGGGTAGAATCGTGGACCCTAAATATCTCAAACCGTCACAAGAATTACTCGAGGAAGTAGCTAATCTTCGTGAAGCGCTGAGTCAGCTCAAGAGAAATAAGCATAACAATCTACATAAGCTCGGTGTTGATGAAAAAGATTCCAAATTTACCTCTCGTGAATCTACTACTAGCTCTTCCGGTGAACTTTCGGCTTCTGAGAAACAAGATCTACAGAACAAAGTCACAAAATTGTTTTCGTTGTCAGATGTGGTAAATCATAAATGCCCGTATTACCCTTGAATGTATTTATTGAATATTACTTATGAGTTATGATTACTAATAAGGTAATGTTGGCATACAGGTAGATAGAAAATACAGAGAATATTATCAACAACTGCGAATCGTTGAAGCGGCGTTAGATGTGGTTTCTGGAAGCGGAGCTGCACGTCCGTACACTGCACTTGCACATCAAACAATTTCCCACCATTTTCGGTGCTTAAGGGATGCAATTAACGGTCAAATTCAGTTGGCCCGTCAAAGTTTAGGAGAACAAGATGATTCATCAGATCGAGTTTTACCACGTTTGAAGAACGTTGAAAAACAGCTCCGACAACAAAGAAATCTTCATCATCTTGTTGGGAACAGCCATTCATGGAGGCCGCAAAGAGGCTTGCCAGAAGGCTCGGTTTCCGTTCTTCGTGCATGGCTTTTTGAACATTTTCTTAACCCGTATGTAGTTCTTTTAATTCCCATCTAACATCTTCTATGGTCTATCAAATTTTTTCGTTTGTTTCTATGTATCCTGCTGTTAAATTGTTAATGTTCTACAGTTACCCGAAAGATTCAGAGAAACGTATGCTAGCGAAACAAACGGGTCTCACCCGAAACCAGGTGATTACAGCTTTCTCCGATCAAGTTTATTCTTTGGGATAAATTGGTTTTTAGAGCACCAACCGATCAACCAAATTGGTTTTTAGAGCACCAACAGCTTTCTCTTGATCTGCGTAATGACTTGATTTACATTTTGTACACTTGTTATTAGATTGCAAATTGGTTCATCAACGCACGGGTGCGACTTTGGAAACCGATGATCGAAGATATCTATAAAGAAGAATTTGGTGATGCGGAAGGAAATTGTATATCATTACAAGAACATGCATATAAATCTCTAAACGATAACTCATCGTCTTCAGAAGATAAAGAATTGCCAATAATTGGCGAACCCAGCAAATCAAATCCCGACCTTTTCAACCAGATGGAGTTATCATCTGATTTTTTGGTATGAAAAAAATGATGAAATTTAGTGTACACAGCACACACATGATGATCATGGTTTGTATTTGTGAAGAAGCATTGTAAATAGGGATGTGGATATAGGTGGTGTTTTGTTTAGAACTTACAGTAAAGAATTATTATTATCAAAGATCACCCTCTTCAGTAAAGATATTATGAATATATTGGGTAAATAAACTTGTTATATGCTGAGAATAAATGTCACATTAATTTACTTTTATCTTGTAATAAAACAAGAATTTCTTGACTTGTTTCTTTTGCAGAATTATAGAAGGCTAGGGTCCATCTATTGAACTTGTGTCCTTTTTTGTAATTTAAATGGGAACATAGCTGAGTCATATAGGTTTTGTTGCATTGTAGAGATGTATAGGTAGCTGCATGTGAGATTACTAGTTTTAGCTGCTTGTTACCATGATTAGTTGTACACACAGATCTTTTATACATTTCTTCACTTATGTAAATGCCTATTGAGGGGTCTAGTAATTGCCATTTAAGCCCTTCTTTTGCTTCTTTCAACACCCTCTTTATCTTTTCATGGATTCTAGGAAAGATGGTTTTTTATTTTCCCTAATTGATCATATACAAACTGTGTTGTGGGTAGAGATGGGCATAATAACCGGTTCCAAATCTAACCCGGTAGACCCAACCAGGAACCGGTTCCAGTTCCTACCCGCTGTATAGAAGAATCGGTTTCGGGTTCAAAAAACCCGTAGGTTCTTACCCGGTTCCACATTTTATAAAAAAATAGGGTCGTACCCGGTTCCTACCCGGAACCGGTTTCTCCGTAAACAAAAAGAACCCGGTGCATTAAATTCTTGCCTTTATTGATTTTATTACCGTTGGAATCGATTCCAGTAAGTATAAATAGTGGACCAAATTTCGTTTGTTTTTCACACCATCTTCATCTTCTTCTTGATTATTCTTCTACTCAATAATTTCTTTATTCATTTGATACTATGGCAACCAAGAATTACAAAACCACAAACTCTTCATTCGTCAACAAGGGTCCCCAATCCGCTCCATAACGGTCAAAGAGATAAACCGGCTACAATACAATATGTTTGTATTTTCTTAATATGTTTTTTTTTTCTTTTAAATTGTAGTATTTTATTCAATATAAGGAATTTTTTTTTAAGAACCGATTCCACGGTAACATTTCAGCGATTTTAAGGACTTACCCGGTGGAACCGGTTCTTCAGAGAAACCGGTTCCAACCCTACCCGGAATCGGTTACTATCGGTTCCAGTAATAAAGCTCTAAACCCGGTTAGGAACTGGACCCGGTTTCTACAAGAACCGGTTCCCCCACACTCTAACAAGAACCGGGTCAGGTTAGAAACCGGTCCCGGTTTAAAAAAAAAACCCGATATGCCCATCTCTAGCGGTAAATGGCGCAAAGAACCAATGAACACTCGCGTCGTGGTGGTCATTGTGCCAACCTAGCTCGGCTCAAATGGCAGATGGCAGCCTACCATGTGTAAGTTACACCCTTTTATTTTTTAAATTCAAATAACTTTTATATACTTCCTAATTTGTTTCTTATAAAATTATAACCTAAGATCATAAATCCTTTTATCTTTTATTCGAGTATATTATTGATATTAAAAAAATATTATAAACTAGTAGTTGAGACCCGTGCGTTGCGGTGAGACCGTTATGCCGAATCAAAAAATAGACATAAAAGCATTGAACCGTAAAATTTATACCAAAACGTAAAACGAAAAAAAGAATTTCCACGCGTTATAGCAAAGACGTTGACAATACTTGAAATCTTATGTTAAAAAGTGAAGCATGTTGCGGCGAACTATTAATCGAACAAAAATTAGTTGTAAAAACGTTGAACAACGCATGCGCGTTGCGGCGTGTTAAATCGCAAATCAATCGGATTTGAATTAATAAAATAGTACTACTAATAATAATAGTTAAATAAATTTATAAAGTGTAGGGTTTATTAAAACTAAAAGTAAACCATAAGAGTTGTACTTATACTAATGCTCAAAGGGAATTTTTTTACTTTTAGAAATAGTATAGGGAAGAAAACATAAATGATTACATGCAACAGAGGCTTGTACACATGGCTTTTAAGACTTGTGTATATAGATAAAAACATAAAAAACAAAATAGTGGATGCCAATTCCCATTGGCCTACAAATTCCATCAACCAATCAAAACACTAAAAAATTGAATAGTGAATCCTTCTCACATACAATATTTGATAAATAATAGAGAGGAAATTATTGTTTTATAAATTTATTTAATTAAAAACTTTGAGATAATTTATTTTTTTCGCTAACCATTTCATCATCATCATCATCATCATACTCAATAAATCCCATCAATACCAAAGCTAAGGTAGAGTCCGAGTAGGGTAAAATGTAGACAACCTTATCTCTACCCCGTAAGAATAGAGAGACTGCTTCCAGTAAGACCCCCGGCTTGATTGTAGTTTTGCATCAAGCCTTGGACAGAAGACAAATAACACTTGGCAATTAAACAAAGGCCAATTAGCGGATGTCCTCTCTTGTCTTTCGGCTATCAACGCCATCACATGATACATGATTAACCATCCCCCTCTTTTAATATTATTTTCACGAAATTAGTAAAATAACGTTAAAATTAGTGCACTTTCACTTTTACCCCCGAGCGTCCACACATATATACATTATATGCGTATACCGCAAACGGAGCGTAAATGATAGGTATTTAAGTGGTTATTATATATGATAGGTATTTAAACACTTAGTGAGTTATAATTTAAGTTATAACTAGTATTAAGGCCCCCGCGTTGCGGCCGGGGGGGGGGGGGGGCGTAAAACCATGCAAAGTAGCGCCAATGTCGCGCCACTGCCAGCGACCAACATCGAAAAACTCGTAAAACCAAAATAAATAGAAAAGGAAAAAATAAAACGAATGAAAAGTAGATGTAAAATCGTTGAACCACACACACTCATTACGACGTGTTAATGCGAAAAATTTAGGCTAAAACGTAAAACATAGAAAAATAACTAAGTCGATCTAGGACCCGCGCGTTGCGACGAACTTGTCAAACGGGAAAAAAATAGACAAAAAAACTTTGAACCCCACACGCACGTACGGCGTGTTAACTCGCAAAATTTTGAACGAACGCAAAACAAAAAACTTGCGAAAGATACGGGGGCCAAAGTTGAAAGTAAAAAAGTGTTGGGGTTAAATTGGAAAAGATAAAAAGGTTTGTGTTAAAAGTAAAAAAAAAAAAAAACAAATGAGTTAAATTGTAAAGATGAGATGTTTTGGGTTAGAAGTGAAAAAGCTTTTTTTTTTTTTTTTTTTTTAAACACCTCCTAAACATAGGGTACAACAACATGAAGCCAATATATGTTGTTAATTTATAGTATGGAAATTTTCTTTTGATTTTGATTAAAAACTTTTGTCCCATCATCCATTACGCTAACCAATGCACCAATTTTAAAAGTACTACCTTCATACTTAAGTGACGTTCATTGACTTCAATTGTGAAAGTTAAAGCTTTCAAACACATATATCCACTTGCAACTTGCAAGTAACCTATTGATAAACCAAGCAATAACGTAAATATCAGTTCAACTCTTATTGGTCTTATTCAATTATAGGTATCCATTTAACTATGTCTAAACACCTAAGAGTGTGTTTCAGTTTTAATTATTCAACATCAACACAAACGGACATGATAGCTTTGAATTTGACCAAATTGATTTTGGCTTTTTGGCAACTTCTGAATGATTAAGTGCTGAATCAGTAAGAGGTCTGAATCATTAAGTGCTAAACCAGTAATAGGTCTGAACTATTAAGAGGCAGTATAATGCTTAACCGTTCAGAGGCAAATGTCTGACCAATTCAGATTAGAAGTCTTAACCATTCAGACTCAGTATAAAACTTAACCATTCAGAGGCAAATGTCTGAACCATTCAGACATCTGCTCGCGAAACAAACAGTCTGAACCATTAAGTGCTGAATCAGTAAGAGGTCTGAACCATTAAGAGCCTCATTAAGAGGTAAACAAACAACCCCTTAGAGTAAACCCATTTAAGGAGGGATTTTGATGTAGCTATAAAAACAAGTATATTTTGTACTTAAATACGTCAAATAGTATAGGTAGGTAAGGTCGTATCCACAGAGAATTTTTGGTCAGTGTTTAGCAAATTATCTATTCAATTAACTACCGAACTAAATTTAGAGGTGTGTTTGGTTTGAAAGAAACTAGAAAAATAATTAAGAAAGTGTTATTAGATTAAAGAGAAGCCACCTTCACTCGGGATTCAGATTCTAGGTTTACACAAAACTCAGTTTTAACTACTTAAACACCACATAGACTCGGTCTTGGGATTATTGAACCAAAATAACAACTAAGGACAATTTTTAATAATAACCGTACGACCTAATTATTTGTTTATAGATACCAATTACCCACCAAGTTACCAACTCGCTAACTATGCAAGAAATCGCAAATACTTTTTTATAAAGGGGAATTGGCCTGTAATAATCCCACCTAGACCTTATTGGCCATTAATAATCCCACCTCAGAATATTCCCCCCCACCAGTCTCACCTTTCACCTATTTTTCCTACAATGGTCCCCTGTTAAAAAAACTTAACGGAGTTAAGCTTTTTTCCAAATTAAAAACTAATTTTTTAAGGCTTTTGATCAGAACGATGATACGAGTCAATTGATGTAAAACTTACTTCGAAATGGTGCTCCAAGTGACTTGATTTTGGTTAATTGGAAATTTAAACACCCGAATTGAAGCGCGGTTTTCATCGTTTGGAGCACCGTTTCGAGGCAAGTTTTACATCAATGGACTCGTATCGTCGTGCTAATCAAAAGCCCTAAAAAATCTGTTTGTAATTTGGAAAAAAGTTTAACTCCGTTAAGTTTTTTTAACGGGGGACCATTGTAGGAAAAATAGATGAAAGGTGGGACTGGTGGGGGGAATATTCTGAGGTGGGATTATTAATGGCCAATAAGGTCTAGGTGGGATTATTACAGGCCAATTTCCCTTTTATAAAAGACAAACAATTCAAATATAAATAAACCTTTATCAAATCCAAACTCTAGTGATCAAGATATATCCGTTTGTAAAGTAATTAAAAACCAAAAGTTCATGCAAAACCTAACAAGCTTTCACCCGGGGAAGTCACGAGGGTTTTAGCCGAGCATGATAGTCATCACTGCTTCAATATTTAATCCAGAACAAACTGGCATGAAGAAATCCGAAGAGAATAGCCTTCAAATCCCCAAATCGTCTTTATGCAGTCCTTAGTTCGTAAAAAGAAGTGTAAAGTCGGATTCCTTGATCCCTAAGCTTTATTTTCGTCAAAACACAAAATTTTCAATTTTCTATTCCCTCGCGACATGCGAGGGATCTTGTTTTGACCTTCGCGTGTCCAAAGAAACATAACGGCAGGCTCGGGCAATTACCCCATAACCCTAGGGGCATTTCAGGAAAAACACCTCCCTCGGGACATGTCACACCCCCAAAATACCACATGCGAAAACCTCGCTAAGCGTGTGACGTACCAGGATCTAGCCACTAATCACATTGAACTAATACCAAGATTTAATTTAAAATTTCCATTCATTAAAGTAAAGCATTCATAACATAATCCAAGTTCAACATGTTCAGCGGAAGCAAATGGTTAAACACTGTTTAATCGTTTCAAAAACTAATGTACGTGAGATCATTAAATAAGTCTTGCAAATCCAAGCTGTACGACCCATGAACACTCCAGCCATCCAGACAGCAAGTTCCTTTTCCATAGTACCTAACGACCTGCGAGCATGCAACAATTGTATCAGACAACGCTGGTGAGTTCATAGTTTTACGAAAACGTTGGTTACCAAGTGTTTAGTTTAGTTCATTGATTTCAATGTTGATAATACCCCGAATACAAGACGGCTCCAGATTTATTTTTCCCGTTCTCCAATGCTCCTATCAAAGCATTAGACATGACTGAGTCATTAGTTCACACCCGTCCTCTCAGGTACGGGGTGAGGGTGCCAAACCTAGATAGCGCTACCAACTAATACTCCGTTACCTCTCAGGTAACAAACAAGACGGGACTTAAGGGTGATAGGATGAGTGTATTATCCAACATTCTCGATTTTTCCCACAAGACGTATTCCTCTCAGGAATACCCATTTGATTTGCCCAAAAACCTATCCCTCTCAGGGATACCCAATGACTGTCCCAACCACCGGGACGCATGCTTAAGAGGAATGAACTCACCTTTGATTTGCTCGGTGTGTTAAATTACCCGTCCAAGTTGGTCAACCCAAAGCCTACCGTGGTTACCAATCAACATTAGTTACATAATCAAACGAGTCACGTATATGTACACAATAAGTCACGTATTTGTACACAGTAAGTCACGTATTCGTATACAGTCTGCATCTATCACAAGATCACCGAATATCATATATATGAAATACCCTGTTCTACACATGTTCTCATCCCATGTATAACATGCAATAGCACACAACAGTTAACTGGGCTATCTACCAAAGCCCAAGCCCAAACAGATTACCCTTCGGTGAAGAACCACCCGACGAAGAACCCTGGCGATGAAGTATACATTCTTCGTCGACATCATGGGTGACGAAATACCTATCTTTCGTCAACATCACAGGTGACGAAACACCTCTCTTTCGTCGACATCCCAGGTGACGATATACCTATCTTTCGTCGAGGTCAACTATGACGAAACATCATCAATGTTTCTTCGAGGTCAGTTAACAGCTCCTTGATCACAAAATCATCAGTTACACACATATACATCATAATTCAAAGTATCAAACGATGGTTACATTATGATATTCATAACAATCTTAATCACTGTTCATCATCACGACTAATAAACCTCATCATTATTAATCATTGATATACATTAATATGGATTCAAACATGATAACAGACATCGATTAAAATCTATTACCGATTCATAACTATAGATATCCATTGCTAACCCTAAGTCATCAACAACATTAACAATTCAAACATGATTTCACGTCATGATCAATCGCATATTCCAAACATACAATCCTATGAACGAAACCCTAGTTTCCATGTTACATATAATTCTAATCGAACAAAACCCTAGTTACGCAATCATTACAACACCATACCACGTATCAAAATTAATCCATCAACGAGATCAAGACACTAACCGTAATATCTAGATAGATCGAGATGGAAAGAATGCTCTGAGGTTTCCTACTGCCGTCGCACCAAGAATGAGGAAAGGCTTTAGGGTTAATGTGTTTACGTCTAATGATTACAAGAGATTATAATATAAAAGGGGTTGGGCCGTAATCCTCTCTAGGCCGAGGCCCCCTTTCCGGCGAAAGACCTGCTCGACGAAAGTCCATCCTTTGTCGAGGCTAGTGATGACGAAAAACCCATTTTTCGTCGGGACCAAGGGTGGCGAAAAACCTTGTAAATAAATCTTAATTAAATTATATTTAACACTACACACTTAACAACCAAATATTACACATAAGACATTAATCATTCAGATAAACTACACATGAACCCACGTACAACAAATTGTAAAACAGGATTATGAAATCAATGATGTGTATGGGAAAGACTTTGAAATCTCGGGTTGTCACATCATCCCCACCTTGAAAGAAATTTCGTCCCGAAATTTGACAAGTAATCCAAAACGGCAAGATGTTAAATCAGGATGACTGTGGGTTTTCCGCAGGTGCCACATCATCCCCAACTTGAAAGGGAATTTCGCCCTGAAATTCACCAGTTATACCAGGTTTAGATTGGTCAGTTGGGAATAAGTGCGGGTACTTGAGCTTCATCTGATCCTCGCGTTCCCACGTGAACTCCGGTCCACGTCTTGAGTTCCAACGAACTCTCACGATTGGAATCCGACTATGCTTACGAACCTTGACCTCCCGGTCCATAATTTCGATTGGTTCTTCGACAAACTCCAACTTGTCGTCAATTTTCAGCTCTTGAAATGGTACTACAAGTGTTTCATCGGATAAACACTTCTTTAATTGCGAAACATGGAAAACATCATGAACGTTACCCAACTCATCATGTAACTCGAGCTTGTATGCTACCTTACCGATACGTTCCAAAACTTTGAATGGCCCAACATAGCGTGGGTTAAGCTTGCCGCGCTTCCCAAAGCACACCACACCCTTCCAGGGTGAGACTTTTAACATAACCCGATCGCCTACGGCGAACTCAAAGGGTTTCCTACGCTTGTCAGCGTAGCTTTTCTGACGATCGCATGCCGTTGCCATGCGATTTCTAATCTGGATAATATTTTCAGAAGTTTCGAGAACAAGTTCCGGACCTGTGACCTGGCTGTCACCCACCTCAGCCCAACAAAGAGGAGAACGACATTTCCGGCCGTACAACGCTTCAAACAGAGCTGCCTGAATGCTAGTGTGGTAACTGTTGTTGTAGGAGAACTCGATCAACGGCAAGTGTTTCTCCCAGCCCTTGCCAAAATCGATCACACATGCTCTCAGCATGTCTTCCAGTGTTTGGATGGTTCGTTCGCTTTGACCATCCGTCAGTGGGTGATAAGCAGTGCTCATGTCAAGACGTGAGCCGAACGATTTATGCATAGATTGCCACAAATCAGATATGAAATGCGGATCTCGATCACAGATAATAGAGGTTGGCACCCCGTGCCTAGAAATCAGTTCCTTCAGATACACAGCAGCAAGTTGAGAAAACTTATTCGTTTCCTTGATCGCAAGGAAGTGCGCATATTTCGTGAGGCGGTCAACGATCACCCAAATGGTATCATTTTCGTTTTGAGTTCTTGGTAACCCAGTGACAAAATCCATAGCGATTTGCTCCCATTTCCACATGGGTATTTCTGGTTGTTGAAGCAGACCTGAGGGTTTCTGATACTCTACCTTGACTTTCGCACAAGTCAAACACTTACTCACATACGTCGCGATGCTAGCTTTCATCTTCAGCCACCAATACAAGACTTTGAGGTCTTGATACATCTTATCCGAACCCGGATGAACAGAGTATCGAGACTTGTGTGCTTCGTCCATCACAAGCTCCCTAAGATTTCCAATTAAAGGAACCCATATCCGTTCCATAAAATAGTATATGCCATCCGATCTTTCCACGAGTCGTTTCTCCATGCCCCGCAAATACTCAGCTTTAAGATTTTCTTCCTTCAATGCCTCTGTCTGAGCTGAACGGATCTGATCAGGAAGATTTGAGTGAATTGTGAGCTGCAAGGCCCGCACACGCTTAGGTTTCGTCTCCTTTTGACTAAGAGCATCAGCTACAACGTTAGCTTTACCTGGGTGATACTTGATGGCACAATCGTAATCGTTTAAGAGTTCTACCCAGCGACGCTGTCGCATATTCAATTCCTTCTGGTCGAAAATATGCTGAAGGCTCCTGTGATCGGTGTAGATGGTGCATTTGGTACCGTACAGATAATGCCTCCAGATTTTCAACGCGAAAACCACGACCCCCAACTCCAAGTCGTGAGTCGTGTAATTCTTCTCATGAACCTTCAGTTGTCGAGAAGCATAAGCTATCACCTTCTCATGTTGCATCAACACGCAACCGAGACCCTGAATAGAAGCATCACAATAGACTACAAAATCCTTGGTACCTTCTGGTAAAGACAAGATTGGTGCACTGCAGAGTTTCTGTTTCAACATCTGGAAAGCGTCTTCCTGCTTCGTTCCCCAAGAGTATATCACCCCTTTCTGTGTCAACGAAGTAAGAGGTTGAACGATTTTCGAGAAATCCTTAATAAATCTCTGATAGTACCGAGCGAGACCAAGAAATTGTCGCACCTCCGAAGGATTCTTCGGTGCCGCCCAATTTCTGATCGCGTCAATCTTAGCAGGATCCACGTGTATCCCTGATTCATTAATAATGTGGCCAAGAAAGTGTACCTCTCGAATCCAAAAATCACACTTAGATAATTTCGCGTAAAGCTGCTCCTTCCTCAGGAGCTCAAAGATAAGACGTAAGTGTCGCTCGTGGTCTTCCTTGCTCTTAGAGTAGATCAAGATGTCATCAATAAATACAATAATCAAGTCGTCAAGATACGGTTTGCACACATGATTCATAAGGTCCATGAAGACTGCTGGTGCGTTCGTCAACCCGAATGGCATAACCAAAAACTCATAATGGCCATACCGCGTTCTAAAAGCTGTTTTTGGAACATCCTCCTCTCGGACTCTCATCTGATGATAGCTCGATCTTAAATTGATCTTCGAGTAAAAACTTGACCCCTGCAACTGGTCAAACTGATCGTCGATATGCGGTAAAGGATAACGGTTCTTGACTGTCACCTTGTTGAGTTCCCGATAATCAATACACATACGGAAAGATCCGTCCTTCTTCCTCACAAATAAAACTGGGGCTCTCCAAGGTGACGAACTAGGTCGGATAAAACCTCTATCCAACAGTTCTTGAAGTTGATTTGACAGTTCTTGCAACTCACTTGGCGCAAGACGATAGGGAGCGCGAGCGATCGGAGCTGCTCCTGGCATAAGGTCAATCTGAAATTTCACCTGACGATGTGGAGGTAAACCAGGTAACTCTTCAGGAAACACATCAGGAAACTCACGAACAACTGGAAGGTCCTCGATCTTCCTTTCTTCAGGTTGTGAATCGGTAACAAGAGCTAGAATAGCAGGGTAGCCCTTTCGTAGACACTTCTGGGCTTTCATGGCCGAGGTGATGCCGACTATGGCACCACTACGATGACCTTGAACCGACAAAGATTCCCCACTGGGGAGATGGACACGCACGATTTCCTCTTTACAGAAAATTTCCGCTTGATGCTTAGACAACCAATCCATGCCAATGACCACATCAAAACTTCCAAGAGTAACGGGGAGTAGGTCAATGTCGAACACTTGACCCATAAGATCGAGTTTACAACCAAAAAGGACATGTAACGCTTCAATCGATTTACCATCAGCTAATTCTACTACGTGCTTATTTACAAGAGGTGTGGGAGTCAATCCTAACTGACGACTGAACCCCAAAGACACATAACTCCAATCGGCACAAGAGTCGAATAAAACAGAAGCAAAAAGATCGTTCACAGAAAACGTACCTGTCACAACGTTACCATCATTGCGAGCTTCCCCTACACCAATGGTAAATACTCTTCCACGCGCACCATTTCCACCATTGTTGTTATTCCTAGTGTTATTGTTGTTGTTACCCGCATTCTGATTCAATTGAGGGCAATCCCTCCTAAAGTGACCCTCATCTCCACACTGAAAACAGCCCTTACAATTTCCCTGATTCTGTTGAGGCTGTTGCCTCTCCTGTTGCTGCGGCTGCTATTGCTATGGGGGTTGCTGCTGCTGCTGCCTTGGGAGTGAGACCCTGCAGTCTCTAGCCATATGACCCACTTTGTTGCACCTATGACATACTCGGGTACACGGCCCGCGATGGTGAAAGTTGCACTTGTTACACTTAGGCTTCTTCCCTGCGTATGAGCCCTGGTTTGAGTTGTTGCTTTGATTCTGATTAACTGAGGATGCCTGGCTAAAACTGCGATGGCTGCTGGTGTCTGGCTTCTTCTGGGGCTGATTCTGATTGGACACCTTGTCCACATCATTCCATTTGCGCTTACCATCCGTGGTAGGAGTAGTAGCCGCAGCAGTAGTAGCAGTAGCAGAAACACACGGAGGTAGCGAGCCACACTCCACCTCCTGATCTGTGATCTTGTGGGCTAAGCGGATGATCTGAGCTAAGTTGTTGAGGTTTGCAGCAGTGACCAAACTCTTTACTGCTGGTGCCAGACCCTTGATATACAAATCAATCCTTCGAGGTGGGGGTCGAGATAAGTTAGGGCACAAATTTGCTAGCTCATGAGATCGTTTCATGTAAGCCTCGATCTCAGACCCCTCCATCTTCATATTGTAGTATTCGTTCTCGAGTTTCTGAATCTCGTCACGAGGACAGTATTCTTCACGCATCAACTCCTTAAAATCATCCCAAGTAGTGGCATTCGCCATCTCAATGCCCAGCATCTAGACTCGGGCATTCCACCAGGTCAAGGCACCATCCTTGAGTGTGCCTGTAGCATACTTCACTCTGTCCCCAGCGGGACAGTTACACATTGCAAACACCGATTCCGCCTTTTCAAATCAATGCAGTAGCCCCACAGCCCCTTCAGTCCCATTGAACGTCTGTGGCCTACAATCCATGAACGTTTTAAATGTACAGGTAGGCGGATTGTTTTGATTCGGATTAGCTTGCTGACCTAATGACGAAAGGAAATACAACACATGGGTAAGTGTTGTGTTCGCGACACAAGAATAAAGAGGTAATTTGGCACATATTGTACCAGCTTGATAGGCTGCCAAAGCCTCAGCCACACGTGTGTTAATCAGGTTTGTCAACTCAGCCTGTGTCATCGCAATGTGACCACGCCCATGGCCTCGTCCGCTCATGATTCTATATAAGAAAAGGGAAAATGTTAAGAGTCGAGATAAAGTAGGAGTCAAACCTCACGATGACTTCTACAGACTACGAAGTTTACATCAAACCACAGAGCGGAACCCCTTTCACACTCGCTAGGCCTCACTAGGACTCACATGCACCCCACATTACTATTATGTGTGCACCCATAATAGGAATGTGATTTGCATGTTTATATCAGCTCCTCCCAACTCATGCTAAAAGGTTCCTCAAATTCTCGCAACAAGACAAAACACCACAAACATAAACCACGAAAATCTAACTGGATATCGCACCGTGACTCTATCAATCACCTAACTCAGGTAAATACACATAAATTCAGTCTGAAATGCTAAGTGTGTGCAATCACATGTAACATTGTATATAAGTGTATACTGGAGATGCTGTGTAACAAGTAAACGAAAGACGAACCTTGCAATCTGGAGCTGAGTGTCATGGTCGATTTCGAAGCTGTTCGGTTATAGTCTGGTTTTATAAAAACGTTTTAAAACCTAGTTCACTATAACCAGTGGCTCTGATACCAAACTGTCACACCCCCAAAATACCACATGCGAAAACCTCGCTAAGCGTGTGACGTACCAGGATCTAGCCACTAATCACATTGAACTAATACCAAGATTTAATTTAAAATTTCCATTCATTAAAGTGACAGAGAAACTATTAATTTAGTTTCATTGTAACACATACAATGAAACTATTAATTTAGTTTAGAACTAGTTCTTTTTCAAGTGACAGAGAATAATAAGGAATCGTAACTTGAATCTGAATGGCGCCTCATAAGTGGATCGGTAGGAATGCGGAAAAGTGGTGACGAAACGATACCATATATGACTCCTAGCAAATCAAACATTATTTTTATAGGATTAGAATCAAATACAAAGTCTCCTAATTGTAAGAAGGGTACAAAGGCTCCTAAAAAAACCCACTAAAAAAAAAAAACAAAAAAAAACTTAAACATCCACCACCAACCAAAAACCTAAATCCCCACCCCCATCACCCATCAATTTTTTTTTTTGCTGAGGGGGTGGGGGTTTAGGTTTTTGGGTGGTAGTGGGAGTGGGAGTGGGTGTTTAGTTGTTTTATGATTTTTTTTAGGTTTTTTTTTTTTGGGGGGGGGGGGGGGTGGGTTAGGTTTTTTGAGGGTTTTTGGGGGATGGGGGTGGGGGGTAGGTTTTTTGGGGGTTTTTTTTGGTGAGGTATAGATTTTTTTTTTTTTGCCGGGGGGTGGGGGGGTTTAGGTTTTTGGGTGGTGGTGGGGTGGGGGTGGGTGTTTAGGTTTTGGGTGGTGATGTAGTGGGTTTAATTTTAGGTTATTGGATACTTGTCACTCTATAAATCCTTCTTACACTTCTTACAATTAGGAGCCTTTGTAGAATAACTTGACCCTATTTTTATAATAGTTAGTTTTATTTTAGACAGTTGTATTTTATTTAGGTTTATAGTTTTAAGAGTAAATTACAAGTTTTGTCCTTTATGTTTACACCAAATTGTAGGCGCTGTCCTTTAGCGCAAAAGTTTGCAAGTTTTGTGTTTTATGTTTCAAAATCTTGCACGTTTTAACCTTTCGGCCAAATCCAATTATATTTTTTAGTTAATTATGGTCATGTGGCATGCACATGAGGGTATTCTTGTCATTTTACCTTCCTAGAGACTATTGAGTAAATAACTTGATATTCAAGGGACTAGTTGTGTAAAATTAAAAAATAAAATATAAATAGTAAAAAACCAGAACTTTGACTCTCTCTCCCTCTCTCTTCTCTCTCTCATTATTCTCTCCATCCCCCCTCTCTCTCCACCCATTACCACCACTTTCCACCGTCACCACCTCCCACCACCAACACCCACCACTGCAACCTCCTACTACTACCCTTCAGGATAGCTGATCACACACTTGTAACCAACCACCATATTCAACCATTACAGTTGCAGATCGTGAACACACTCTCCTCGATCTGAGATTCAACGTCACACTCTCCTCGATCGGAGATTCACCGTCACATTCAAACAACGACGTGGTGGTACCGGCGTTACACCGTCACATTTCCTCGATCGGAGATTCAGAGTATTCTTCTCCAGAAAGTACATCTTCCGATACCTCCTTTCAATCCTCGCACTCATCGCTATCCTTCCTTCAGTTTACTTTCACTTCACTCTCCGTCGGTTTCATCAGGAATCTGTTTCCTTTTCTTCTTGCAATTTACGAAACGTATTTTGATCGATGTTGACAATTTTCTGTTTTGAACTTATTTCTGATGTTATACGCTTGTGGAAAAGTAATTTAGGGCTTGAATTTGGTACTGGTGTTGTGATTTTTGTATTGTTGTTGGGATATTTGTAGTTACTATATGGAGAAAGTGTTTAATTAGTCTGCAGTTGATTGTCTCGAGTTTCTGAATCTCGTCACGAGGACAGTATTCTTCACGCATCAGCTCCTTAAAATCGTCCCAAGTAGTGGCATTCACCATCTCAATGCCCAGTATCTGGCCTTGGGCATTCCACCAGGTCAAGGCACCATCCTCGAGTGTGCCTGTAGCATACTTCACTCTGTCCCCAGCAGGACAGTTAAACATTACAAACACCGATTCCGCCTTTTCAAACCAATGCAGTAGCCCCACAGCCCCTTCAGTCCCACTGAACGTCTGTGGCCTACAATCCATGAACGTTTTAAATGTACAGGCAGACGAATTGTTTTGATTCGGATTAGCTTGCTGACCTAATGACGAAAGAAAATACAACACACAGGTAAGTGTTGTGTTCGCGACACAAGAATAAAGAGGTAATTTGGCACATATTGTACCAGCTTGATAGGCTGCCAAAGCCTCAGCCACACGTGTGTTAATCAGGTTTGTCAACTCAGCCTGTGTCATCGCAATGTGACCACGCCCATGGCTGTCACGGCCCCCGACCCGGTTTGACCCGTTTCAGGAGCCGCGGGACAGAAATCCCGTGGTATTTATTTAATTGAGTTTAACAACGGAAGTTTATCATCAGGATCTTTTTAAAGCTAAAATTTTCCCGATTATTTTATTTCACAACTCGGGATAAAACCCCGGTAATTTACAATACTATGATTTCACGGAGAAATCTTTATTTTACAAAACATATTTCTTTATTTTATAATGAGCCACTTTCTTAAGCTTGCAGTGCTCCACAGCACCTTTCCTGAATCACAACAGATCACCTGAAACATGTTTGAAAAAGGTTTTGTCAGCGGGAAATACTGGTGAATCATTCTAAAAACGACACATTTGTTATAATTTACAGTATTAAGAGAGATTACAATGTTTCAGATATCAACCAACTACCCACAGTATTTTGTCACTCGACCCATTGGCCCATTCGTCCAATGGTGTCTGTGACTATGGTCATATCACCCCTTGGCTGCCCCAATGGTGAAGATTATCAAGTAATGTATACAAAACCCCATATACCGGCTGTAACTTGGTGATTACATACACTTAATCACTGTAATTATAATCTTTGAAAATAAAAATGATTTTGAAAGTAATTTAATAAAAAGAGAATGACTCACATTGCAGATTTAACACGGACAGAGTCTAGTATACGGATTAGCCTTGTTAACCTAATTTAAATAACAATGCACACAAAACTGGGTTAGTAATCAATACAGCATTTACGATAACTCACGAGATCAAACCCTCACAACGAATGACAAAGTGCGATACTTAAACATCCATCGAATTAACGACGAATGACAAAGCATAACCCTAATGTGGGCAGCACTTAAACATCCATTGGATATTTTGATCAATCGGACATTGAATCGTATCAGCGATCGAGTTATTACCCTGTTTTGCGGCAGCACTTCGTGAATCGTGTGTGTTATGATAGTAATTCTACGATATCTCAGTGTGTATTACGAATTGTTTTGTCGTTCAAGTGCCCAGATTCCAGTCCCAATCTCTGCTATTTATACACAAAAATTGGCAAGCTTAAGGACCGTAAGACTCAACCCTTACGGTTCGTAAGGGACACGAAATTATTATAGAGTAGCCACGTCCTTGCCTAGCCTTGCTGAATTGACAGTTTTGTAAATTCGATTTTTGACAAGGAGATTTTAAGATAATCGTAACTAGGGTTTACCCCCCCTGAGTTTTAGGGGCCCTGATCCTGATTCCGATTGTTCTGGAAATTTTAGGGTTTGTGCAGAATCACTTGGGTGTCTCAATTAGGGTTTCCTATTGGACAAATTAATTAAATAAATATGACTTTTGATACGAGTTGTTACAATGGCCTCGTCCGCTCATGATTCTATATAAGAAAAGGGAAAATGTTAAGCGTCGAGATAAAGTAGGAGTCAAACCTCACAATGACTTCTACAGACTACGAAGTTTACATCAAACCACAGAGCGGAACCCCTTTCACACTCACTAGGCCTCACTGGGACTCACATGCACCCCACATTACTATTATGTGTGCACCCATAAGAGGAATGTGATTTGCATGTTTATCTCAGCTCCTCCCAACTCATGCTAAAAGGTTCCTCAAATTCTTGCAACAAGACAAAACACCACAAACATAAACCACGAAAATCTAACGGGATATCGCACCGTGACTCTATCAATCACCTAACTCAGGTAAATACACATAAATTCAGTCTGAAATGCTAAGTGTGTGCAATCACATGTAACAATGTACATAAGTGTATACTGGAGATGCTATGTAATAAGAAACGAAAGACGAACCTTGCAATCTGGAGCTGAGTGTCATGGTCGATTTCAAAGCTGTTCGGTTATAGTCTGGTTTTATAAAAACGTTTTAAAACCTAGTTCACTGTAACCAGTGGCTCTGATACCAAACTGTCACACCCCCAAAATACCACATGCGAAAACCTCGCTAAGCGTGTGACGTACCAGGATCTAGCCACTAATCACATTGAACTAATACCAAGATTTAATTTAAAAATTCCATTCATTAAAGTAAAGCATTCATAACATAATCCAAGTTCAACATGTTCAGAGGAAGCAAATGGTAAAACACTGTTTAATCGTTTCAAAAACCAATGTACGTGAGATCATTAAATAAGTCTTGCAAATCCAAGCAGTACGACCCATGACCATTCCAGCCATCCAGACAGCAAGTTCCTTTTCCATAGTACCCAATGACCTGCGAACATGCAACAAGTGTATCAGACAACGCTGGTGAGTTCATAGTTTTACGAAAACATTGGTTACCAAGTGTTTAGTTTAGTTCATTGATTTCAATGTTGATAATACCCCGAATACAAGACGGCTCCAGATTTATTTTGCCCGTTTCCCAGTGCTCCTATCAAAGCATTGGGCATGACTGAGTCATTAGTTCACACCCGTCCTCTCAGGTACGGGGTGAGGGTGCCAAACCTAGATAGCGCTACCAACTAATACTCCGTTACCTCTCAGGTAACAAACAAGATGGGACTTAAGGGTGATAGGATGAGTGTATTATCCAACATTCCCGATTTTTCCCACAAGACGTATTCCTCTCAGGAATACCCATTTGATTTGCCCAAAAACCTATCCCTCTCAGGGATACCCAATGACTGTCCCAACCACCGGGACGCATGCTCAAGAGGAATGAACTCACCTTTGATTTGCTCGGTGTGTTAAATTACCCGTCCAAGTTGGTCAACCCAAACCCTACCGTGGTTACCAATCAACATTAGTTACATAATCAAACGAGTCACGTATATGTACACAATAAGTCAAGTATTTGTTCACAGTAAGTCACGTATTCGTATACATTCTGCATCTATCACAAGATCACCGAATATCATATATATGAAATACCCTGTTCTATACATGTTCACATCCCATGTATAACATGCAATAGCACACAACAGTTAACTGGGCTATCTACCAAAGCCCAAGCCCAAACGGATTACCTTTCGGCGAAGAACCACCCGACGAAGAACCCTGGCGACGAAGTATACATTCTTCGTCGACATCATGGGTGACGAAATACCTATCTTTCGTCAACATCACAGGTGACGAAACACCTCTCTTTCCTCGACATCCCAGGTGACGAGATAATTATCTTTCGTCGAGGTCAACTATGACGAAACAAAATCAATGTTTCGTCGAGGTCAGTTAACAGCTCCTTGACCACATAATCATCAGTTACACACATATACAGCATAATTCAAAGGATCAAACGACGGTTACATTATGATATTCATAACAATCTTAATCACTGTTCATCATCACAATTAATAAACCTCATCATTATTAATCATTGATATACATTAATATGGATTCAAACATGATAACAGACATCGATTAAAATCTATTACCGATTCATAACTACAGATTTCCATTGCTAACCCTAAGTCATCAACAACATTAGCAATTCAAACATGATTTCACGTCATGATCAATCGCATATTCCAAACATACAATCCTATGAACGAAACCTTAGTTTCTATGTTACATATAATTCTAATCGAACAAAACCCTAGTTACGCAATCATTACAACACCATACCACGTATCAAAATTAATCCATCAACGAGATCAAGACACTAACCGTAATATCTAGATAGATCGAGATGGAAAGAATGCTCTGAGGTTTCCTACTGCCGTCGCACCAAGAATGAGGAAAGGCTTTAGGGTTAATGTGTTTACGTCTAATGATTACAAGAGGTTATAATATAAAAGGGGTTGGGCCGCAATCCTCTCTAGGCCGAGGCCCCCTTTCCGGGGAAAGACCTGCTCGACGAAAGTCCATCCTTCGTCGAGGCTAGTGATGACGAAAAACCCATTTTTCGTCGGGACCAAGGGTGGCGAAAAACCTTGTAAATAAATCTTAATTAAATTATATTTAACACTACACACTTAACAACCAAATATTACACATAAGACATTAATCATTCAGATAAACTACACATGACCCCACGTACAACAAATTGTAAAACAGGATTATGAAATCAGTTATGTGTATGAGAAAAACCTTGAAATCTCGGGTTGTCACAGGACACGCGTGGGATCCTTGTGTCTTTGTCGCATGGCTCGAAGAAGCAATAATTTCAAAAAGTTGTTTTCTAGTCCCCCGTTCAATCTGTGCACCCCAATATTCTTCCTATATGTTTATTTTTCATCGTTTAGCACCCATTAAACTTGCAACACACCATACAACATAAGTACACTACAACACACCCAAAACGACTCGATAAAACGCTAAAACCTATACAAAACTAGTACGTTTACACCGCGTTGTTATCAACACATCAGATTTTAACCATGCCAGACCATCAGTTCCCATTTTGGTATTTTAATTCACCAATTCAAAATGTTGAGTCAATTTTGTCAATTTCATCATTTACCAAAATCACCGTCTTTATGATTTAAACATCAATTTACATCTAAATAAATTTTAATGATGACTATAACTAGTTCCCATCGAGTAGTGATGTTATAACATACTTTTACACAAAATTCTACTCCATGTTGAGTTTGATAATTAAAAGAACTCACCAAAAGCTCAAATCATTAAGTTTTTTTTTTTTTTTTAATAAGATACATATCAAGGACAAATGAAAATAAACAAGTTCTAGTCATTTATAGGGATGATTTTAAGCTAATAAACACCTTAGCCTTATCAATTGTAAGAAATTTGTATACGAGTTCATAGGCCCGTTAAAAACTGAAGAAATGAAGATTTAACCACATAAAGCTTACCAAATGCATGTTTCTAGAAACAAGTGAAGAACAAGTCCTACACCTTTAGTTGTTGGAATTGTCTCTTCTTCTTGCATTCTCATGGAATTTCATGAACACTCGTTAACTAATTACATATACGGTGAATTCTAAACAAGAAATGGTTGAAAGATTCATCTACCATACGATTTCATTTGCACTTCATTATCCAAGTAACTTTATGCATTCTCATTTATATTATCATTTGCATATTGCTTTTAAGAGCTTTAAGATATTTAGAAAAGTCCTTGGTAAAGGTGAATTGTATAGAAAAGATAACTCTTTTACTATATATTCAGTTTAATCTTCAACTGAGATAACATCCAGATCCAAAAACTGCTCATTTGACTTGTGCAATGCAAGTGTTCATTAGACTTGTATTACTTATTTTCAAAAAAATTTAGAAGTTGAGGTGACGAATAAAGCAGAAGTGTTCATACTCATTCAAGGACTTATGTGAAACTTGATCAGTTCTAAGGTAGAAAGATGACATAATAAGATTCGTATTTTATCTTGGAGCAGCTAAAACTGAAATCACAACCACTCTTCTAAAAGTATAACAAATCTTTGTTTTCAAATTTTCTGTTCAAACCTTAACTTGTTCTTTTCTTCCTTTGTTAGTCTCTTCTCATGGTAAAGTACCGCGTTCTAGCCATTTTGGTTCAACCCATTACTTCTCAACTTATGTCATCAAACCTAACGCGTTCTATAGAACTTAACTTAAAGCTTCCTTAAGATCTTGTATCATATGGTCCCAATAACTCGTCATCGTTTCACCAGAAACAACTACTCTTCGGCCATTTCTAAAAGGGTACCATGTGAAGTATGCATCTTGAAATGGTCATAGCAACCTCCTAGTGGCAATTAGGTTTGGTAAGAGTGGTGGTTGGTTCTTGATTTTAAGCTAACTCTTTATAAACACCAGTTTCTTGCTCCATATCATGCAATCTTTTCTCACAAGTTGGTTCATCAATGGCCTCTCTTCTCTACACTACTTCAATGCTAATAGCTTTGATCTCTTCCCCCGCGATATGCTTTGCTTTTCCGGGGTTCAGCTTTGGATGGGGTGTTGGTGGTCGTAGTGGCGGTGGAGAAGGGTCTTTTGGTAGCAATGGAGATGAGCCTTTTGGCGGCGGCCAAGGGTATCCTGGTCTTTTCCCAGAATTTTACAGTTTATCATGTCCTCAAGCTAATGACATTGTCATGTCAGTTCTTGAGAGTGCCATTGCTAAAGATCCAAGGATGGCTGCTTCTTTACTAAGGCTTCATTTTCATGATTGCTTTGTTCAGGTAATTAGTAACTACATTAGTTTCTTCATGACACATTATGTTACACATTGATTTATATGGAATTTGGATTAATTTGTGAAACTGATAGGTTTGTATCATCTCAGGGATGTGACGCATCTGTCTTGTTGGATGATAGTGCAATGTTTGCAAGCGAAAAGAACTCCGGGCCTAATAGTAATTCGATCAGAGGATTTGAAGTGATCGATGAGATCAAGTCTAAATTAGAGGAAGCATGTCCTGAGACGGTTTCTTGTGCTGACATTCTCGCCCTTGCGGCTCGAGGTTCCACTGTTCTAGTAAGCAAAATAACTTCATGTCGTTCTATAAGTCTAGCTGTTCGATAAACACAAAATATCTGATTAACAAATAAATATCTGCCTATGATAACATCGTAGAGTGGTGGACCGAACTGGGAATTGCCATTAGGAAGGAGAGATGCAATGCAAGCAAGTCTAAACGCCGCGAACAACAATCTTCCTCCACCAAACTCCACCATTCAAAACCTTATAACACTTTTCCGGCGACAAGGCCTTGATGAAGTTGACTTGGTCTCTCTTTCTGGTTAGTTATAAATCTCATGTCACAACAAAAATATATATATATGACATATTCCCTGATAATTATACAAAGGCATAATAATAGTAATATATTATGCTTTCTTGTAGGAGCTCATAGCATAGGAATGGCTAGATGCACTTCATTTAAGCAAAGGCTATACAATCAAGATGGAAACAATCAACCGGATTCAACTCTGGAGATGACCTACTACAATGACTTAAAAACAGTTTGCCCACAAACCGGCGGTGATGACAACATTTCTCCTCTAGATTTTGAATCTCCTGCAAGATTTGATAACACATATTTCAAGCTCATAATGCGGGGAAAAGGACTTTTAACTTCTGATCAAGTTCTTTTGACAGGGAATGTTGAAGAAACTATGTTTCTTGTTAAGGCATTCGCAGAGGATGATGCTCTCTTCTTTGACCAGTTTGCTAGGTCAATGGTTAAAATGGGAAATATCAATCCCCTCATTGGTTATAACGGCGAAGTGAGGAAGAACTGTCGAATGGCTAACTAACTATAACTATATATAACAATGCGTGCTATAGATTCGATCATGAGTTGTATGATATGGCTTTATCTAAGTTCTCTATTTTCTTGTAATGCTGGAATGGAAACACTAGTTTCTAATGAACTTAAGTATGGTTTCTTATTGAGTTGCAACAATCATAAATTCAGCTCAAAACCAATTTGACAGGAAAATCACATTTTTCTCTCATAAGTAGAAATCATGATATACATTAAAAAAAAAAAAATACAGACCTTGAATAAATGTATTGTTACAAGTTTATGTGCGAAGTAAACTGATTTTGGATGTGGGTCTCTTGATCAATATGTATTTCACTACTTTTACAATCTTGCAAGTGTTAAGATTAGTACAGTTGAAACATGTAAATGCAATAGAGATGAAAAAGATATTGACCAAAATCAATACTCTATAATTTTACATGATTCCTATCCATAAAAGTATATTGAAGTTTTCTTAAGGAGGAGACAGCATAATTTTTAAAGTTGTTAATTAAGAATTCGAGAAAATGATAGGAAACCAACATCATCATATTCTTTGAGAAGCTCTCTTAAATGGATAAAATGGACTCAGTATCTATGTAGTCCACAATGTAACCAATCAACCCTACAACTCTCCATCAATGGAAAATTACTTAGACATCACTCTTAAACACTATCACGTAGTGGCGGACTTAGGATTTATTTTTCATGTGGGGCAATTGAGGGTTTAACCAAACATTTTACGGGGGCGATCGTGATTTTTGGGTAAAAATAACACGTTTTTTTTTTTTCATGGGGGTGACTGCCCCCATGGTTTGTAAGTGTGTCCGCTAGTGCTGTCACGACATGCTCATGAAATAAAGTGAATGTGTATGCTAAAGTCATGCCATTATCTTTCTTACTTCTGCCACATTAATCATATGAACACTTTGTTGATAAAATTATCTTTGATCAGGGAGCTAGTCTAACCATGACCAACCTAACTAATTGAAAAATAGGTCTTAACACCAAGGGAGGTGGCATTCAGAATGTAGAGATTGCAAGCAGAACTTTTAGGGATTAGTATAAAGTATAAATCAAATCACAAGAAAACCAAAAAACATTCATAATTCAAGTATTTCTTAGAATCAAGTTTTCCATTTTCACGCTATTTCCCATAAAACCACCTCTTCATGAAAACATACACGCCTATGATGCCGTTAATAATTTTCTAACAAAAAAAGCATGTTATCACTCAAAAGTCATATAAATTCATGGAATATAGATACTGAGTGCATGTTATTCATTCGCGAGCTAGCTAGAGCTTTTTGGCTTTGGATGAAGATCTCTTAATCAACTTGTATTTCACCATTTTGGCAATCTTGTAGAACCAGAAAGCACTGACCAACTGAAGTCCCAAAGCCATTGCCTGGACACAATCATATCGATATTAACTTCGTTTAGTTTAGAAGGCCCAAAACGTTCAAAAGTTAAGCTCAACAGAAGACTCTTTCCATTCAACAGGTACACAGAACAACTCATTGATGTATACAATTTTGATATATCTGACCAAGTGAGTGATATCAATTTATACCTTGATGAGAATAGGATTCGCGGCTGATAGTGTAACATAACAGAGATATGGTCCAAAACACATTCTTGCTAGTGTGAAAATCACTGCAAATGAAACCTGTAAATAATTCAATAAAGATGTAATCAAATCAACCTAAAATAACATTTTTTTTTAAGTTGAGAAAATAAAAGGAACTAACATCAGCTGCTAGATTAAGATCAGTGTCCTTGTAACCAAGCTCTTTGAGAAGTTCTCTTAAATGCAGAAATGGGCTAGATATCTCTGTGATCCATAATGCAGCTACCATTTCTGATCCACACTACACATGATTTATGACACTTTTCTAAATATGGAATCCCAAATTCATTTCAAGAAAATAATATCACATAAAGAGTACCTTCTCATAAGCAAGGCCTGCTCCAATTCCAACAATGCTAACTAAATGATGAACTGAATTATCAATCTTTATATTCTTGTCGAATAAACAACATATTAAATCATAGATTAAATAAGCAAGAGTAACTCCTAAAGCTTTCATCTGTCATAAAATTCAAGAAAATATTACTATAAATTCAAGATTTTGGCAAGATTTGATTTTTTTTTTTGGTCTAACCTGGAGAGTGGAAGAATTTGAAGCCAAGGGACAAACTGGGCAACTCCAGTCTTGAACAGATTTAGAAGACAAGAACACCGCGAACAAAGCATGAATTGTGGAAACGATACGGTTACAGAAATCAAAAGACCTTTTTGGGAAAATCTTTCTTGTTATCAAGAATGCACTTGTCCATGAGATCACCCCAGACAAAACCAGATAAACCTTTTCATAGTTTTCCATAACTAATTAATCAAACAAGCTCCTTACTTCAAGTGTCTTAAATAAACAACATATATACGAGTCATGTAGAGTTTTACAAACAAATGGATATGAAGTTAGTTATTTGTTTTCACCTAAGAAAGAAAAAAACAGCATAAGCAATGAATGAGGAACTTTAGGTTGAGAGAAGTTGGTGGTTGTTGAAATAAATATTTGGATGGGATTTGATGGTAGAGGTGGGTAAGCTGTATTTATGTTCTATATGTATATATAATAAAACGATTTGGACATATAACCAACACATGATGATACATAAAACTGAACATGAGTTTAATATATATTAGACCGTGGGGTATGGGGGGCTTGGGTTGGGGCTTGGGTTGGGTTGGGGCATTTGTTGACACGTGGAATGGGAGCCCCTTCACCACCAAAACCCACGCCCATGGGGTATGGTGGGGCTTGGGTTGGGGGCTTGGGTTGGGGGGCATGAATTTGGTTTGGCCATTGAGAGCCTGCCATGTCACTTACTAGCCCGCCCCACGCCCGGCTTCAAACCCACACCAATGGGGCCACGCCCAAACCCAAGCCCACCCGGGGTGGTGGCTTGGGCGTTTCCCCCCAACCCACGCCCAACCCCCCGGTCTTATTAATCAGTTAGTATTTTTAGTTAGGTTGCCAAATAATTTTGTATGATTCTAACAGAAAGATTGCATTTCCTCCTTCACATGTGTATAATCTTGTAAGATTTCAAATTTGGAATCCAGTTTTTATTTAAAATCTTGAATAAAATATCTTATGTTAGACAGTCACGTTGAAGCTTCGAACAAATGTCTTATGTAAAACACATCGATACTTTTTTTTTTTTTTTTGAACGGTCAACAAACTCAATCCCGAGCACTCTCGGAGCACCCACTGGACAAACGGAGTACTCCGAGAGTAACCCGAGTCCACCACCAATTCCGGGGAAAACCCGGTAACCCACCCGCCTGTAGGCACGACAGTGAAATTACCGGTAAAACCCGTTTGGCTCAAGGATCCAACTCAGGTTTCCCTGGGTCTCCTATCATTGCCCACCAGTGCCTCACTCTGCACCAAGTGGGAGTCGAACCTGCATCTCTCAAGAGAAATGCAAACCCTCCACCACTTGATCTAGAACCTCTATCATCAAGTTATATGTTCTAGGAAAAGAGCATTTAAGTTTTTCTTTCTTTTGCTTATGTTTGCAAGGTGTTGATAAAGAAACCTGTAATGCTTAATATCCCGAAGTAACTAATTGTGACACCCCAATTCGGTTGGGTGACGTGTCACTAATCAATAGATATATCATATCCCAAATATAAATTCACTAGCCTAAGATCCCGCGAGTTTCGCGGGTGGCTTAATACAAACATATAATATCTACCGGCATTGAAGCCTATGTAGATCATCATTTTTTTCTAGGCCTTTCCAAACTTGGGCTTCACGTCTAAGGGTTAAAACAGATCCCAAATAGACAATATACGACCCTAACCGGTACAAACCCAAAACCGAATAGAGTGATCACTTCCCTCTCCAAAAACCTGTTACATACCAGCGAACCTTTAATAGATCAACGAAAGGTCACTGTTTTCATCTTTTGATTGACATCAAGTTTATATAAACTTCAATATCTAAATTCTTATTTAAATTCATATTAATATACCCAGGGATGATATCCTTGAAAACAGTTAAACTCAAGGAAAAAAATAGATGTCAAAACTATATATCATGGTGTTATTCTCGTAACGACAAACAATATACAATTAAATAACATAAATGTATGAAAATAGTATTTACATGATTAAATATATATAATGGTGTTGTTCTCGTAACAACAAACATTTAATTATTTTGAAGTAATGTGCTCTAAAGTTTCAAAACCATATTTTGAAGTAATCTGCTCTAAAGTTCCATGCTGACTATATCGATGAGTGACACCTTCTCCACCTCGTGTTAATATAATAATACTTTGTTAGCTTTATCCTACAATAATACAAAACAAAGAAAACAACACAATTATCATAAACGTCTAAATCTAAACTATGTCGTAGTTACTTTACATATGTTTGATTGGGCAATTGCTTTATTATTTATGGATGTTTTAAATCTTTATTGGGTATGCCTAAAAGGTTTTATACTATGTGAGTGTATACATCCTATATGTGAAAAATAAAATGTAAAATGTAACAATTTATAAGTAAAAAAAAATCATATTCTTAAGAATGTTTAATGCCTTTAAAGCATAAATAGCCTTACATAAACAGTTTTTAAAGCCACGTTGTATCTATATGTATTCATAATGTAAAAACAAAAAACACTAAAACTTATATCTATACTGAAATGCCTTATATAAAAAAGTAAACTTAAACAAAAGATAAAAGTTATAGTAATAAACTTAAAAAGCAACAAAAAAAACCTTATGTGCAACTTCACTCAGCCCATATACACTTGAGCCCAACTTCATTTAGACCATCAACACGTTAAGTCCAGTTTCATTCAGCCCAACAATAATGATCAAATGAAAAAAAAAAAAAAAACCCAAATGTTAGAAACAACAAACATAATCAAATATAAATCAACAAATTGAATTGTATATTACATTGTAGGAATGGAGTCCAATAAAATGACAATCGGATACATGATTAATAAATGCCTTTAAAAGAGATAAATGATAAATAATATTATAAATAATTATCATTATTATAAAATGACATATCATATTTGAAATCCATATTAGAAACCTTAACCATGGACTGCCCAAACTTTTTCTATAAGCTTTTAAAACATTACCATGCTATCGAGCATTCAAATGATTTTCTATACTCATTTACAAAACATGTTAATTAAATAAGTATATGACATCTACTTGTAGAAGATGAGATGTTTTTCTAACATACTAACAAATTAATTTGAGTTATTTCAAAAGTTACTCACTTTTTGCACAAATATGCCTTTGGATACGAGCGGTCCAACTCGACTACTTTCTTTGCATCAAAAACAGCTTTTGCTCAAAAAAATTATAAAAATGTCAATTGCGTGAATACCAGCCACGTATATGAATAGGGGTGGTAAAAAAGGGTTAACTACACCAAAATGTAACAAAGTGGACATAAATATTTCTGTATAGAAAATTATATTCTTGTTTCTTATGGGTTAACTGCCCCAAAGAGTACCAAACTTAACATGCATTGTAATTCTATGTAGCAGACTAAAAGACTTACTTTATTATTGCACCAAGCCTGCAAATTTCTATCTTGTTACATTCTATTGTATACTTCCGATAAATCCCCTGTATGTATAATCAACAAAATATTCAACATAAAACAAAATCAATGATGATCAATTTAAATATAGCAAAATCATGAAGAGATAACATCTTCACCAGTCGATAACCACCTGTTCGCAGTGTTGTAAAAGTCGGATTCCAAGGCCGAGTACTCGGCGAGTACTCGGTCCTCGGAACCCCTCCGAGGCGACTTCCTCCTAGGCGGACTCAATTAGTCGGCCTCGGTCAAACTCGGCGCCTAGTCGGCCTAGTCGGCGCCTAGTCGGACGTAGTCGGAAAAAGTCGGCCTAGTCGGTCTAGGCGGTCAACGTGGTTTGTTGACTTTTAATTAGTCAAAATCGGTCAAAATCGGTCAACATCGGCCTACTCGGCCTTGTACTCGGACTACTTGACCTTGTACTCGGACTACTTGACCTTGTACTCAGACTAGTCGGACTTGTATTCAGAATATTTGGACTTTAAACATGTTTCATTTTAAATTATACTCAGTTGACATGAATTATGCTTATTTTAACATATATATAATATATAACAATTAATTTTCTTTATAGTTACCATGTCCGCGTACTCCCCGAGTACTCTCCGAGTACTCCGATTACTCCCAACTCCCCAGTCGGCCGACTAGGGACCGCCTAACGACTTTTACAACACTGCCTGTTCGTTCCCTCGAGTGAGACAACATGAGTTGTTCTTTATTGGGTGATACAGTTGTTGGAAATAAAACATGGTAATGCCTGAGTAGGTAGCTGTAACAGCTGACACGGATTCAAGCCTCGAGTGAAAATATATCCGACGACGACGACTCTTCTTTCACCGCCTCCTCTGAAAAATTGCGCATCGTCTTCGGGGGTGGCGTCAAACCAGTTCAAGCCTTAAATTACTTTCTCGGTAAGTTAATAAAATAATTTTGGTGGTCAGATTCTATAGGAACAAAAGCACATGTGACCAAATTTGAAAGACACGAAAGTATATTGAACGTAAGAGTTGAGTTTTAATAATACATACACAAGTAGAAAGATCACCTAGTGTACTTTTAGTACAGAGAACCGCTTAATTCAACATTTAGATTATCATCCATGTAATATAATTATAATTATAATCATATTTGACAGTTAAATTAATAATTCGGTCAAAATAACCCCAAAACATACCTCAAGCACTCTGTAAAACCAAATGTTAAAGGAATTTGTAAGTCATCCCAATCCAATCCAAGTCAAGCCATCTCTGTCTGAATATGATTAATCGCAAAGTACCAAACATTATGACACCCAAAGCAAAGTAATTAACAAAATTCATTTTTAGAAGCAATTTTATTATAAAATATGGTAGATTCAAGATTTTATCACCTGCTACTTCCATCACCACAACATCTCTGCAACTTTCATCCTCCCAAATGATACAACTTTGTTGCGTCTATTACCGTAAGCTTCAATAGTCACCCTATATAGGGAACACACATAGTGACATTAAGCTTAATGTAGAAAAGAGAATAAATAGGGCTCACCCTTCTCTCAACAAAGAGGTAGCAATGTTCCGTTTCCAAATAAGAACCATTGCCAACTTCTAATAACCCTAACCTCTATAGGAGAGGCACTGTCGCCAATGTTAATATGAGAGTATCATAGATATTTCTAACAACCATTGAGTGCACCCTATTGAGCAATTAAAAATACGTGTCAATTTCGATAAGTTAATCATGAGTAAACGGGTCGATACGTTATATATGTGTAGCTTCTTGCTAATTTGAATAAAATTAAAGTACAAAAACTACATATGCAATATTGGAAAGAGACTTATTCTAGCAATAATCAAAATGTGTTCTCTATTCCAAGAATCATGTACACTTTGAACTTTTTAGGTAAAACTTTTTAGCTGTTTTGATCTAAGAGAATCTGGATTTCTTCATGAAACTAAAATTAGAGATTTAGATTTTGTAGTGCTTACTCATGTATAAATCAACCTAGTTGTCAACCTCTTCAAAAATTTTAAAAATAATTATCCCAAATTTGTATTAGAATAGTAATATGTTTGACCTCAAAAAGTCAGCCTATAAGAATTTCAATACTCTTGCCAGATTAACATGACATACGAATTAAATGACTAATACCTTATGCATATCCTGAACATCCATAGTCAAATAACCATATTGTATATATTATGTTATAATAGCCACAAGCAAATCGATGAAATTGTCACCATTGGAAAAGTAAAAATAAAATTACAAATGCCATCACGAGGTCATATCTATCCTTTATACATAAAAATATAAAAAAGTATAAAGCATGTTTTCTTTCCTGGTTCATATTAAGTTTGACCCGCAAAATTGCTTAGATTATTCTCAAACCTATGTTTCAACCCCATTCAAGGTTGGATAACCATTATCAACTATAATTTTGTTTTTAAATTAAAAAAATATGATAACTTTTTAGGGTAGAAAGAAGAATCGAGTTTATGGCCAAAGAAAAATGATACTTTTTATCATGGAAAAAATTTAGGCATAAAACCAAAATATTAATAACTAGAGTATATCCATTAAAAAATAACCACATGTTTTTTTATTAGTGAGACAACTTTTCAGAGATTGTTTGAAAACAAAAGTAATTAAACTTTCTTAGCTACTCAAATAATTAAAACATATGAACTAAATAAATAAATACTAAAACAATTTGTGGTGCTAAATTACCAACTGAACACATTAACCAAATAAAACCAGCGATGCAAATGCTAGGAAGTCAATGCTACCTTCTAGCGGGCTACTATAGACGTGTCAATATGAGCATAAACTTCCGGCGGCGAATAGATAGTTGGATACGGAACTGGAGCTCCATATGGTGGCATCATAGATTGCTAAAATAAGTTACATAAGCATGTATCCGTATATCTATTAATCTCAAAATCTAACAAACAACTAACTGACTAACTCTGATTGATGATGATAACCTGGCCTCCCCACATATATGTTGGGTTTTTTTAGCCCATGAGGGAAGCCCAATAAGAATTATGTTGGCCCATTTAGTTTTCTTTGAAGATGGATAAAAGGGAGAAGCAGGGTTTCAGCTTGCTAACACCCTCACAACACACACAAAAGTCACACAAAAGAAGAAGCAATTTCCGTCACTTTAAAACCTAGCTGCAGAGATCGTCGATTTCCCGAAGATTGAACCGTTGGATCACTCTGATTTTTGGACACAGTCATTACAACATCAGGACGACCTTATCCAACGGTCAGTTTGTCTTAATCACGTCTGGAAGTCTGTCTGCACAGCCTCTGTTTGCTGCTATGAAATTTTGGTGATATTCCTTCTTTTGTCTTTGTATTTGATTCCATATGCTTGATGTTGTTGATTCCAAGTGTATGATGATTATTGTATGCCTCTAGTACACCTAGGGAAGACTTTGTATTGCTCTAATTTGGTGATAGTGGATTTGAAGCGGCTCTAGTAGTCCCATGGTTTTTACTCTCCTTTCTTGAGAGGTTTTCCACGCTAAAATTTGGTGTTCTTGTTATTATTGTTTTCGGGTTGTTTAGATTGTAGTTGGTATACCCTATTTGTTTGCATCCTCAAAGGTTCATTCAAGTTTGGGAAAATTCTTGGTCAAACGAAGTTTGCTTCCGCGTTTGTGTTTACCGTTTGTGACCGGGTTTCGCGTTTTTCCCATCATAGTGGTATCAGAGCCATTGGCTCTTGTTATTGGGTTGAAACTTGATTGAACGATGGAAGGTAACACAAGTAGGATTGTGAATTTGAATGGTTCTAATTATCATGTTTGGAAAGGCAAGATGGAAGATCTCCTTTATGTGAAGGATTATTATATGCCTGTTTTTAATACCGACAAACCGGGTGATAAAACTGATGAAGAGTGGAATATATTGCACAGAAAGGTTTGTGGTTATATTCACCAATGGGTTGATGATAATGTTTTGAACCATATTAGTGGTAAGACTCACGCTCGTACTTTGTGGAACAAGCTTGAGGAATTGTATGCTCGGAAGACCGGAAACAATAAACTGTTCTTGATTAAACAGTTGATAAATTTGAAGTACAATGATGGAACTCCTGTCACTGATCATTTAAATGTTTTTCAGGGTATTATTAATCAGCTTGCAGGAATGGGTATTAAGTTTGAAGACGAGGTACAAGGCTTATGGCTTCTTGGTACTTTACCGGATTCTTGGGAGACTTTTAGGACATCATTGTCCAACTCTGCAGCAAATGGTATTATTACTATGGAAATGGCTAAAGGTGGTATTTTAAATGAAGAGATGAGAAGAAAATCACAAGGTTCCTCTTCACAATCCGATGTCTTGGCCACAAAGAGCAGGGGGAGAGGTCAAAGTAGAGGTCCGAGTAACAAAGGGAAGCATCGTAGTAAGTCCAGAGGTAAGTTTGCTGATTATGAGTGTCATCATTGTGGTAGGAAAGGACACACAATTAAATTCTGCAGACAATTAAAAAGGGAGAACAAGAAGGCTAATTACAACAATCAAAAGAACAATCGTAAAAAGGATGATGGTGGCAATGATACTGCTGAAGCTAATACTGCTACCGAAGAGTTCTTCATTTGTTGTGATTATGATATGGTGAACATTGCACGTGATGATTCGAGTTGGGTTGTTGACAGTGGTGCTACGTGTCATGTGACATCACAAAGGGAATTTTATTCATCTTACACACCTGGTGACTTTGGGGTTGTTAAGATGGGTAATAACGGGCTATCAAAGATTGTAGGTGTTGGGGATGTTTGCTTGAAGTTTGACACTGGGATGGAGTTGGTTTTACACAATGTAAAACATGTTCAAGATATTAGACTCAATTTGATCTCCGCAGGTTTACTTATGGTTACCATAGTACCTTTGGTGATGGTGTTTGGAAACTCACTCGTGGTTGTTTGATCGTGGCAAAAGGTAAAAGAATTTCAAAGTTATACAGAACACATCCGAAGATCTCCAAAGACTCGGTCAATTTGTTAGTGAATGCCGATATGGCCGACTTGTGGCATAGGAGACTTGCTCACATGAGTGAAAAAGGGATGTCTATTTTGTTGAAGAAGAATGCCTTGCCCGATTTGCACGATGTTCATTTGAAGAAGTGTTCTCATTGTCTGCCAGGTAAGCAGAAAAGAGTTTCTTTCAAAAGTCACCCTCCTCATAGGAGAGACAATATACTTGATTTAATACATTCGGATGTTTGTGGTCCTATGAAGACTAGAACACTTGGGGCTGCTTATACTTTGTCACTTTTATCGATGATCATTCGAGAAAAGTTTGGGCCTATACTTTGAAGTCTAAAGATCAAGTATTAGATGTGTTTAAGCAGTTTCATGCCTTAGTTGAGAGACAAACTGAGAAGAAGCTCAAGTGTATTCGAACAGATAATGGAGGTGAGTACATTGGCCCTTTTGATGCTTATTGTAGAGAGAAAGGTATTCGGCACCAAAAGACTCCTCCAAAGACACCACAATTGAATGGTCTAGCAGACCGGATGAATAGAACATTGGCTGAAAGGGTTAGATGTTTGTTGTCACATGCAGGGTTGCCTAATTCCTTTTGGGGTGAAGCTTTGAACACCGTAGTAAATGTTATTAATCGTACTCCTTGTGTTCCTTTGTCTTTTGATGTTCCTGACAGGGTGTGGAATGGCAAAGATGTTTCATACGATGATTTGCGGGTCTTTGGATGCAAGGCTTTTGTGCATATTCCCAAAGATGAAAGAACAAAGCTTGATGTAAAGACCAAGCCATGTATATTCCTTGGTTATGGGGGAGATGAGTTTGGACACAGGTTTTATGATCCAATCTCGAAGAAACTCATAAGAAGTTTCGATGCTGATTTTATTGAAGATCAAAGTTTGAAAGATATTAGGAAGACAAAGATAGTTCCTCAACAAACTGATGATCTTTCTGATTTGGATCTGGTCCTTCCTCAGCATACCGAGCCACATAATGAAGATGACATTCAAAATGATGAACAACACGGTACTGATAATCATGATATTCCTGAGCAGCAAGAGTTAGATGAGGGTCCTCATCCAGAGTTACCAGTACCAGGTATGCCAACATTTATCCCACTCAGACGGTCTATAAGAAACCGTCATCCTTCCACCCGTTATTCTGCTGATGAGTATGTCTTGCTCACTGACGGGGGAGAGCCCGAGTGTTATGAAGAGGCGATGGAAGATGAACACAAAAGGGAGTGGGTTGAAGCCATGCAAGATGAGATGAATTCCTTGTATGAGAACAATACCTTTGAGTTAGTAAAGTTGCCCAAGGGCAAAAGAGCTTTGAAGAATAAGTGGGTCTACAAAGTTAAGACTGAAGAACATACCTCACAGCCTAGGTACAAAGCCAGATTGGTGGTTAAAGGGTTCAGTCAAAGAAAGGGTATTGATTTTGATGAGATTTTCTCTCCAGCCGTGAAGATGAGTACCATTCGGGTGATTCTTGGTTTGGCAGCTAGTCTTGATCTTGATGTTGAGCAAATGGATGTCAAGACAGCGTTCCTTCATGGTGACTTGGATAAAGAAATCTATATGGAGCAACCTAAAGGTTTTCAGGTTAAAGGTAAAGAAGACTATGTCTGTAAGCTTCAGAAAAGTCTTTATGGGTTGAAGCAAGCACCAAGACAGTGGTACAAGAAATTTGAGTCTATTATGGGGAAGCAAGGCTACCGAAAGACTATTTCAGATCACTGTGTTTTCTTTCAGAGGTTTGGTGATGATGATTTTATCATTTTATTACTCTATGTTGATGACATGTTGATTGTAGGCAAGAATGCGGAGAGAATTGTTCAGCTGAAGAAGGAATTGAGCAAGTCGTTCTCTATGAAAGACTTGGGGCCAGCAAAATAAATTCTTGGTATTCGGATTACTAGAGATTGAGCTTCAAAGAAGTTGCACATGTCACAAGAGCAATACATTGAGAAGGTGCTTCGCAGGTTCAACATGGATAAAGCCAAATCGGTTAGTTCACCTCTTACTCCCAATTTTAAACTAACCGATAAGATTGCCCTTCTTCGAAGGAGGAGATTGAAGACATGGATAAAGTTCCATACGTGTCAGCGGTTAGAAGCTTGATGTATGAAATGGTGTGTACAAGACCTGATATTGCCCATGCAGTAGGTGTTGTTAGTCGGTTTCTGTCAAATCCTGGTAAGAAGCATTGGGATGCGGTTAAGTGGATTCTTAGGTATCTACGTGGTACTTCCAAATTGGGTATAACATTTGGGAATGAAAAGCCAATGCTTGTTGGTTATACAGATTCCGATTTGGCGGGAAACAAAGACAACATGAAATCCACTTCTGGATATTTGATGACTTTTGCAGGGGGAGCTGTCTCATGGCAGTCAAGACTGCAAAAGTGTGTTGCTTTGTCTACAACTAAGGCTGAGTATATTGCAGCAACAGAAGCATGCAAAGAACTGTTGTGGTTGAAAAGGTTTATGCAGGAGCTTGGCTTTATGCAACAGCGCTACGTGGTTCTTTGTGATAATCAAAGTGCTATTCACCTTGCTAAGAATTCTATGTTTCACAAGAGAACAAAACATATTGATGTGAAGTATCATTGGATTAGAGATGCTCTTGAAGACAAGTTGTTTGAACTTGATAAAGTTCGTACCGATGATAATGGTTCCGATATGTTGACTAAATCTTTGGCAAGGGAGAAGTTGAAGATATGTTGCTCAATCGCTCTTCCTCATAGGCCAAAAAGGGGGAGAATTGTTGGGTTTTTTTAGCCCATGAGGGAAGCCCAATAAGAATTATGTTGGCCCATTTAGTTTTCTTTGAAGATGGATAAAAGGGAGAAGCAGGGTTTCAGCTTGCTAACACCCTCACAACACACACAAAAGTCACACAAAAGAAGAAGCAATTTCCGTCACTTTAAAACCTAGCTGCAGAGATCATCGATTTCCCGAAGATTGAACCGTTGGATCGCTCTGATTTTTGAGACGATCATTATAACATCAGGACGACCTTATCCAACGGTCAGTTTGTCTTAATCACGTCTGGAAGTCTGTCTGCATAGCCTCTGTTTGTTGCTACGAAATTTTGGTGATATTCCTTCTTTTGTCTTTGTATTTGATTCCATATGCTTGATGTTGTTGATTCCAAGTGTATGATGATTATTGTATGCCTCTAGTACACCTAGGGAAGACTTTGTATTGTTCTAATTTGGTGATAGTGGATTTGAAGCGGCTCTAGTAGTCCCGTGGTTTTTACTCTCCTTTCTTAAGAGGTTTTCCACGCTAAAATTTGGTGTTCTTGTTATTATTGTTTTTGGGTTGTTTAGATTGTAGTTGGTATACCCTATTTGTTTGCATCCTCAAAGGTTCATTCAAGTTTGGGAAAATTCTTGGTCAAACGAAGTTTGCTTCCGCGTTTGTGTTTACCGTTTGTGACCGGATTTCGCGTTTTTCCCATCAATATATGGATGAGGAGTTGGAGATGCAACAATCAAGGGAAAGAATGGTGGAGGAGCTCCACCACCATAATATACCTAACAAAAAATGTGGAAACCTCCATAAGAATCAATGTCAATACTCATAAACTCAAGAACTATAAACAAACTGATTACATCACATCATACTATAAGTTCTTAGAAAATTATGGTAATCACCAAAATCTTACAGTTCTTAATCATCAAAAGGATTAACATATTAAAAGATTGATTATTTATTTCTTTTAAAGACAAACCATTTATTAAAATCCAACTCTCTTAAAATAAATTGTGCTCTTAGTTTATCTTTAATGTGAAGATACTTTTAGTTGCATCTAATCAATGATCTGGAAAGAGGTTGGCGGAATATATCACAGTAGATGAAAGTCCGATGCCTGTTATTTCATGTGTTTCATCCACATCGCCTATCCTATATACCAAGTCTATACAAAATACAGCCTTGCGATGGGCATAAAACGCAGAAAAAAAACATTATACAAAACATTAAAGCATATTCACATTTGTAACCTTTATTTTGGTATGAATCAAGATGTTATTGACTGCAAATCTAATGTTAATGGCTGCAAATCTGATGTTAATGGCTGCAGTTATGTCTTCAAATATCATGTTAAATGTTTTTTGTATTCCAAACAAATCATACTGCAATATATGTACACATATAGCACACTATAAAATACCACTTTAATCATAACATTTAAAATGCAACAAACTTGAATCTCGTATGACCCATTACCCGACAAAATTGGTTAGAGCCCGTTTTGACCCGAACCAAATTGAATCTTTTTTTAACAGCCCATTCGACCAGAACCTGTCTGACCTGAACCCTGGTATGACACGTTACATATTTGTATCTAAGCATATAACATCATAATCATGCAATTAAGAAGCACCAAAGAAATTTCAAGTATTTAAGAGAAACCATGATCATTAATTCATTACCTTGGGACTTTACATCCAAATGGCTGCCACCTCCATTTTACAAACTCATCAAAAACTTTGTGTACATAATCGCACGAACCAATTGGATTTCATCCAGGTTCGACTTAGGCGTATAAAAAGATGTTATCCCACACACCTTACTGAACGTGTGTTTCGATGTGTGACTTTTAAAAGTGTAGGTGCTGAGAAACAATTTCAAGCCTTCTAAAAGCTAGAACCTTTCGGAGGTGCCAAAAGTTCCGTATTTAATAAGATGAGGGTGAACTGCGAAATTATCGGGTGATATAGTTTTACTTTTAGATAACTAAGGCTAGAATAGAGTCAAAGAGATGGTACCATATCCAATGGACCATCATAATGAGTCATTAAGATAAGAAATCAATAGGCTACATACTTCAACATGTCCAACATGAAAAAGATCAAACCCTCCATCAATGTACACGACACGAGCATTTGGTCCTGGCCCCTCACATGCAAAAAAAAAAAAAAGACAACATCAAATACAAATACGAACCAAATCATGTCTACAAAAATTGAATCATCAAACAAAAACACACCTTCCCATTTGAAAACTGCATAATTCTTCTTGCTGTAGGCAAAAAATTAGAAGCATGTTTGGATTTCAGATAGCTTTCTAAATTCGTACCCATTCCATTAAAATCTGCATTTACTTGTCTATCCTTGATTAATAACTCGTCGAAATACCAGCAATACCACTTAAATAACTCCTCTAAAAACCAACCAATGCAGCTGTTAGCATAATAACACCGAATAGATGTGGATGGTAGTATACTACATCCTAATTCGAATAATTAGCATGATAATCCATGTCAATACAAACAGGGCCCTATAGAACCCTAATTTATATTGCACAAGAAGACACAAACCCTGCAAAAACATATAATGACCAAATTTACATAAAAAAACTAAAATAACCGGTGAATTCTCCTAATCCGTTTAAGAAATTTATCTTTATATAAACTATACGAAACTAACTGATTGCCTATTTACCAGAACCATTCATACATTCACACAATCATACAAATTTCAAATCAATATCGGTTTTAAAATCTACAACCGAATTGAAGCGGAAACCTTAACATCTAGCTAAATCGATACAATCACAAAAACAACCTAACAACATCAGATTCAAATTCTACCAGATCAAAATGTAATGCATGGATAAAATTTTAAAAGCAAAAAACCCCAAATTGTAACGATCGCAAGCTAAAAACATAAAAAGTGACGCCTACCATACCTACTCGTGAGACTAAACATGGTAATCCAGATCAACAATAAGCTTTACCATAACATCCTAGCACTCAAACTTTGTTTTAGCAAGGTTCACATTCCAAGGCATTGTTAAGATGAAATCTCTCACTCAACAAAATCAAGAAATAAAACTTGTAATCACTAGATCTAAAACCAATTTTAGAAGAAAAAAAACGAAACACACATACATATTCGTTCATCAATGGATGATGTTGAGTTCGGATAATAAAAAACATAATTGATGAAGATTATAACCGGAGAAATAAGCAAAAGCGAAAACCTACGACATGAAAACGAAAGTAGCTTAAGCCGACCACCATCACCGCATCCTCGGCAACCAAGATGAACAACACTTTAACCCTTGTAATCAGCGACAACACCTTCAATCGTACCATCTCTAATTCCCCATTTGTGGTTTGGATTTTGGATGAAGGCAGAGTGAACGGGAGAGAAAAAGAGGCGTACAAGAAGAATGAAGTTAGGGTTTCTCTATCTCAATTCTAGAGAAACTTTGATAAACAATGACTTACATTCCGTCTGCTTCGCCTCCCACCATTTGATTTCCTGTTCGAAATGCTATAACATCCAATTAAACAAACAATATAGAATCAAAATTAAGCAAATTCATCATAAATTTAAAGGCATTCATTTCAATTAACTTAAGAACAAACCTCCCACACTTAATGATATAGTTTTTGTTGTCTTAAGTATACAATAAATCAATACCGAAACTCCACAAACTTCTTCTCGAGTTGATCGATAATGGCATCATCATCACATAACTTATAAATAGCATACCCATCAATCTTTTGATCAACGTTAAACTTGCCAACCCATATTCTAAAAGCAAAGTTTTTGTTAACCAAACATTCAAACTCGGTTGGGTTGATTTTCTCGTCATCACCCTCTTTTTTTCCTTATGAATATGTCAAATATTAAAAATATTGATGACAAAAATCAAAATTAATATTTACAACACATTACAAGCTGATATGTATTGATGGCAAAAATAAATAATATTGATTAAAAACCATACTTGCTGATATTGTTGAAGAAGCTGTGTTGTCGAAACTCCTAAAATCTTAACATCCTCCCTGTCAAATAAAGTAAAACTTTTTGTCCCAGAACAATCCTGCACCAGTATGAGAATCCTGAATCTACAAAACTTTAAAAATGATTATTAAAACACAAAACTTCCTAATAAGAATTATAATAATCGTCTAAATTTATATATAAAATATAAAATCGTCACCACATACATCGCAACTGCAGTAACTTCCTCAACTTTACAGTCTTCATTGTTACAAATCAACACTTGTTACAAATCACCAATAACACTTCCATCAGTATCTTCAGGCGTTACAAAAGAGAAAGCTTGAACTTCCTATCACCCAAATATTGAAACACAACAAACGAAGCAAATTTGATCGGTATCTCCTCTACAAATTTCACCCAGTCACGACAGAAGAAAAATGTATTCCCGGACCCCCCAAATATGATTCGTCGCGTATAACCTTCATCAACCACAACATTGTACACCGTATTGTAACATTTCAAACTAAGATGATGCCTTACTATCCCAGACAGCAATACCTAAAACTGAAATACCAAACATAAAACATATAGTTAATGACAAATATTTTTTTGTTTCCTTACCACACAGCCACATGATGACACTAACATGATGTATCGATCCGAAAGAGCTTTGTTTATCACCAGCAAGATCCATAAGACAGAAATTAGAAAGCCCCTTTCAAGATTGACAGACAACACGAAAGTCAACATTAAACACAGTTAACATGAAATCAGCATAAGGCTCAAACGGTGTAAACACCAAAAAACAGCCAAGTTTAAAACCAAGGTCATCGACTACTATTTTCCAACCATCCGTAATTGTTATACCGTCATCAAGCCTCTTATAAGTAAGAAGCCATGGACGCATCCCATCAAACCTCAGTTGCAGTCGTTTGAAATTTTTTCGGACATAAGCTTTGGGAAGAACCTGGATTTCAAAAGTTATTACATTAATAAGCATAACATCATATTTAGAAATACGAATATAAAATGAAAAGTACGAATTCATCCATTTCCGGATATCTCAAAACTTTGAAAAAAAGCCTCCATGCTCTTAATACCAGAAACCTATATAAAGAAACACAAACAAACACATTATTCGCAAATTCATCATTCAAACAAAGGGTCAAGACATTATCAATTTGTTTTAAAAAATAAAGTCAAACCACAAGACATTCCAATTCGTTTAAACAAACAAAAAAATTTAAGGTTTTATAGAGCATGAAAGTTATGCATAGCAATAACAATAATAATGATGAAGAATCTTAATTTAACACAATGTCAAACCCTAAAATGAAATAAGAACTAATATGTGTATTGGTAACATTCTCATCAGTATTAAACCACATAAAATTCAAATCAGTATCAACCAAACCGAAAAATTAGGTATTTTCAAAAACATGAAAGTTATGCATACCGAAAACCCTAATAATGATGAAAAACAAAATACAATTAATCGATCTCATATAATAAAATGTGAAACCCTAAAACAAAATAACGATTAATCTGTGTTTTCGTGACATCCCACCCGTATCAAACAACATGATATTCAATCCGTATCATCAAACAGAAAAAAAAAACAGGGTTCTCAAGAACATGAATGTTTAGTAAAAACATAAACTTTCGAACAATTGTCTACAAAAGATTCAAGAAAACACTTTGATTGTAACTATAAAGCGATAACAAATCCCTCAAAATTCTTACAACAATCAATCGAAATAGGAAAACAAAATTAATACTGACAAAGTGAAAAAGTTAAATCAGAATACCTATTAGAAGATCGATCAGAGAAGAAAAATAGAATAGACCAAGAAAAGGATTGGTCTTTTATTCCTCAGATTCATACTCTACGTTGTTTGTTGAATCTCTATTTTTGTAAAACCCTAAACAACGTACAAAGGAATGATAAATCAATACACAGTCATGAACCCTAAACAATGAACGAAGGATGAGATTAAACGTGTTGCTTTTAGTTGTAATGGAAGAGATCTAGGGTTCATTTAAAGTGAAAAGGGAAAAACTGAAAATGGAAAACGAAAAGTGAACAGCTTGAGAAAAGGATACAAAGCGGGTCCGCGTATCTTGTTTCCCGGATCTTATGTTTGAGCGGCAAGCAAAATTTTAGTGGAAGAAGATGAAAGGCGACGAAGAGGGATAAGAGAGAATGGAGATTAGGGTTTCTATATTGAGAATGTGAATACGAAAGGGAGAGCGTGTTTTTGTATTACCGCTCAAATTGATTCAGAATAGAATAGTAGGATGCCAGGTGGCAATAAGTGGTTAAGAAGATGGCATGTGGCATAAGTTTGTTTTGCTTTATTAGAAGTAGTAGATAATTACTTAAGATTCAATACAATTCATCAAGCAAATAAAGCAAATGTATTAAAAACTCTTAAGCATTCTTCCATGTCTTCTCAAATGGCCAGTGGCGAAGCTTGACAATGAAGACCGGGGAGAAAACGTATATACCCAAAAATTTCTATACGAAAACTACATATATAACACTACTAAACGAAAAGTTCGGGGGGTCGGGCGCCCCCGGCCCCTCTTAAGTTGTGCCCCCTGTAAATGGCCATGGTAATCTTACAACAAGAGATAAAAGTATGATTTAGTCAATTGTGTGGTGAGATTATATGGGAAATAAAGACCAAAGCTTTAAAAGTAAGATTTTTTGATACGAAATCATATCAAGTAACATAGATACATTACTATATAATACAAAAAGTAACTTAGGTTGCCTCAGCGACACTCCCATCCCTTCATTCAAAAGCACCGAATCATTTAAAATACACACCAATTCAAATGTACTTTTATAAAATTTGCACTTTCCATTTAAAGGGTTGCGTTTTACATTTAAATCGACACGCACTTCAAAACTCTCATCACCGTAACCACCATAGGGCACACTGACCACCAGCAACCTCTTATCACCGTTACACAACCGCTCCGGGCCACCCATCGCATGACTTCATCTAACACAAAAGGCACTAATTCATATTATATCTGTTATACTCACATATCACCGTCTAACAACACTAAAGTATCAAACGTCACAAAACACGTTCAAGCAATCGTAGTATCCTCTCTGATTGTATCTCCTCCGAACAGACACATACCCATCGTATACATACATAAACTAACACGAAAACTTTCATAGACACAAACTTGGGAAAAAAAAAACGAGTATGATTGGGGCCTTGCCTCGGTATGGGACTGGTGGCACCACCGTCGATTCCAAAGATTATTTTTTGTTCCAGTGTTGTTGGTGGGAGTTATCATCTTTCTCTACTTCCTTCCAACGCGAATCATTTATCATCAGTGGGTGAACCTTCGACGACCAGATTCCGACTAAAATTGGTCAACCAGTCAACAAACTCACCTAGGATGGCGATGTGTCGACGTGGGTGACAGAGAAGAGTCTGGATTTCAGTAACCGGTGGTTTGATGACAGGATGACCCGGGGGGGGGGGGGGGGGGGCGAAAACGTATATACCCAAAAATTTCTATACGAAAACTACATATATAACACTACTAAACGAAAAGTTCGGGGGTCAGGCGCCCCCGGCCCCTCTTAAGTTGCGCCCCTGCAAATGACCATGGTAATCTTACAACAAGAGATAAAAGTATGATTGAGTCAATTGTCTGGTGAGCGAATATGAGAAATAAAGACCAAAGCTTTAAAAGTAAGAGTTTTAGATACGAAATCATATCAAGTAACATAGACACATTACTATATAATACAAAAAATAACTTAGGTTGCCTCAACGACACTCTCATCCCTTCATTCAAAGCACCGAATCATTTAAAATACTCACCAATTCAAATGTACTTTTATAAAATTTGCACTTTCCATTTAAAGGGTTGCGTTTTACATTTAAATCGACACGCACTTCAAAACTCTCATCACCGTAACCGCCATAGGGCACACCGACCACCAGCAACCTCTTATCACCGTTACACAACCGCTCCGGGCCACCCATCGCATGACTTCATCTAACACAAAAGGCACTAATTCATATTATATCTGTTATACTCACATATCACCGTCTAACAACACTAAAGTATCAACCGTCACAAAACACGTTCAAGGAATCGTATGATCCCCTCTGATTGTATCTCCTCCGAACAGACACATACCCATCGTATATATACATAAACTAACACGAAAACTTTCATAGACACAAATTCAGGAAAAAAAAAGAGTATGATTGGGGCCTTGCCTCGGTATGGGACCGGTGGCACCACCGTCGATTCCAAAGATTTTTTTGGTTCCAGTGTTGTTGGTGGGAGTTATCATCTTTCTCTACTTCCTTCCAACGCGAATCATTTATCATCAGTGGGTGACCCTTCGACGACCAGATTCTGACTAAAATTGGTCAACCGGTCAACAAACTCACCTAGGATGGCGATGTGTAGACGTGGGTGATAGAGAAGAGTCTGGATTTCAGTAACCGGTGGTTTGATGACAAGATGGTCATGGTTACTGGGTGGTGGCAATGGTGGTGTTTAGAGAGGAGAAATTTAAGGTTTGTGGATTAATAAATTATGTTATTAAAAAACCATTACCCTTAGGAATTTTACAGTGAGCCGGTTTTGTTGGGTTTTGCGCGTCATGAGATCTTTAGACTTGCCCAAACAAATTAAGGGGCTGTTTGTTTATCTCTTAATGAGGCTTTTAATGGTTCAGACC